>CAKJTW010000673.1:0-27045 GCA_917880005.1 Nanger dama
AGGTGTTTGCTTAGGTCACAGATAGGGTTAGTGTTTAGGCTTAGGCTAGGCTTTAGGCTAGTGTTAGCGTTAGGTTAGTTTTAGGATTAGAGTTAGGTTAGGCTAGGCTTTAGGGCTTAGGTTAGCGCTACGGTTAGGTTAGTGAAAGGTTTAGGTTAGAGTTAGGTCAGGTTAGGGTTTAGGCTTATGGTTAGGTTAGGTTAGTATTAGGGTTAGGGTAGGCTTAGGGGCTGTGGTAAATGTTAGGCTGGGTTAGGGTTAAGGTAAGGGCTAGTGTTTAGTAGTTAGGTTAGGGTTAGGTTATGGCTTAGAGTTTAGTCATTGGGTTATGGTTATGGGTAGGGATAGTGGTGCAGGTAGGTTTAGCGGTTGTGTTTAGGTTAGCGTACAAGGTCACAGCTAGGTTAGGGGTAGGGGTAGACGTAGGGTTAGGGTTAGGCTACCTTAGACGAGTTAAGGTTAGGTTGTAGCATTAGGGCCTTGGTTAGGTAAGGGCTAGTAATAGGCCTGGCTAGGCAGGGCCAGAGCTAGTGTTTAGTGCTAGGCTAGGGCCTAGGCCCAGGACATAAGAGTGCTAGGCCAGGTGTTACGATGAACAGGGCTAGGGGTCAGCCGAGGTCACTGCTCAGGCCAGGGCTGCTTAGGGCCAATAGGGCTAGGCCACATGGTTACTTGTCCAGGGTCGGGCTGCTTGTTATGGCCAGGCCAAGGCACAGGGCAGGGCTAGGTTTTAGGTTGGGCCAGGTGTTAGGCTTCAGGCTAGGTTTAGTGTTAGGGTTAGGCTAGATGTTTTGCTTAGGTTAGGGCTTAGGCTAGGATTAGGGTTAGGTTAGCTTAGGGTTAGGTTTAGAGTTATAGTTTAGGTTAGGTTATGGTTAGGGTAGGATAGGTTAGGTTTAGGATCAGGTTAGTGTTAGGCTTAGGCTAGGGATTAGGGTTACGGTTAGGGCTAGGGTTAGGTTAGAGTTAGGCTATGGGCTAGGATTAGGTTAGGGGTTATTTTAGTTGAGGCTGGGGTTAGGCTGGGCTTGGGGAATAGGGCTGATCGGCTGGGGTTAGGGAAGGAGATTGTGGCTGGGGGTTAGGCTTGGGGTTGGGGTGATGGCTAGGGGCTGGGGTTAGGTGAGGTCATGGTCAAATAGGCCAGGGCTCATGTCAGGCCAGGCCAGGTCAAATTGTGGTGTGGCAGGCTAGGCCTCAAGTGCTTGTGGCCAGGCTAGGCTCTAGTGCCTGGCGGTCAGGCCACGGCCTTGTCAGGCCAGCCAGGCCTAGGCCTGCCCAAGGCCAGGCCAGGCCAGATGCCCGCTCAGGCCAGGCCTAGGCCAGCCAGGCCAGGGCCTCAGTGTCAGGCCTTAGAGCCAGGACTCAGGCCAGGCCAGGCGTTGAGCCCAGCCTCAGGACATGCCAAGCCCAGCCAGGCCAGGCGAGAGAGCCAGGGCCCATAGGGTCAGGCCAGGCACGATGAGGCAGGCTGGCGCTGGGCCTCAGGCCTAGGTCAGGGCCAGCGTACCATTGTGGCTCTACTGTCAAGGCAGCGGTCAGGTTTAGGTCATGTGATTGTGAATAGGCCAGGCTGGGCAAGGGTAGCTCTAGGGTGTTGCTATGGGGGTTAGTGTTGTGTTTAGGCTAAGGTAAGGTTAGTGTTTAGTGTTAGGCTAGGTTTAGGTTATGGTTTAGGTTTAGTGATATGGCTAAGGGTTATGGGTAGGGGTAGTGGTGTAGGTTTAGCGGTTGTGGTTAGGTTAGCTTAGCTGTTGCTAGTTGCTAGGGTAGGGTAGAGGTAGGGTTAGGTTAGGTTTAGACGAGTTAGGTTAGGTTAGGGTTAGGTTATGGGCTTTGGTTAGGTAAGGGTTAGAGCTCAGGCCAGGGGCCAGGGCCAGTGCTAGATTTAGATGTTGTTAGGCCAGGGGCTAGGCCTTAGGCCATGGTCTGCCAGAGTTAGGCCAGAGGTTAGGTTAGTGTTAGGTTAGGGTTAGGGTCAGGTCAGGTCAGAGTCAGGTCAGAGTCAGAGTCAGGAAGTCCCAGGGTCAAGGTCAGGATCAGGATCAGAGGTCAGGGTCAGGGTCAGAGTCAGGGTCAGAGGTCAGGGTCAAGTCAGGAGGTCAAGTCAGGGTCAAGTCAAGTCAAGTCAAGTCAAGTCAAAGTCAAGTCCAAGTCCAGTCCAAGTCAAGTCAGAGATCCAAGTCAAGTCCAGAATCAGAAGGTCAAGTCAAGTCAAGGTCAAGGTAAGTCAGAGTCATCAGGTAGAAAATGCCAAGGTCAGGGTCAGGAGTCCGGGAGGTCAGGGTCAGGAGATCAGAGTCACGAGTCAGGGTCAGGGTCAGGGTCTGGAAGTCAGGAGGTCAGGAGATGGGGTCAGGGTCAGGTCAGGCCAGGCCAGGCTGGGGGCTAGGCTATGGCTGGGGGTTAGGCTGGTATTGGGCTGGGCTCTAGGGCTGGGATTGTGGTTCTGGTTAGGGCTGTGTGCTAGGTTAGGTTTAGGGGTTAGGCCAGGGGGTAAGGCTGGGGTTGGGGTAGGGCTAGGTCCAAGCTAGAGTTTGGCTCTAGGCTTAGGGATTAGGGCAATTGCTATGGAGGGCTTTGGCTTAGGTTAGGTTAGCTTTAAGGATGGTTGTATTTCTTGGTTTAGGTTAGGCTAGGTTAGTGTTTTGGCTTAGGTTAAAGATATGGTTGGTTAGGTTAGGTTAGGTTAGGCTTTGGGTTAGTGTTAGTGTTAGGCTAGTGCTTCAGATTAGAGTTAGGTTAGCGTTAGGGTTAGGCTTAGGTTAGTGTTAAGGTTAGGTTAGTGAAAGCGGTTAGGGTAGGGGTTAGGTCAGGTCAGGTTTAGGTTATGGTTAGGTTAGGGTTAGTGTTAGGCTTAGGTTATAAATATTGTTAGGCTAGTGCTAGGCTAGGCCAGGTCTCAGGCCTAGGTCAGGGTTAGGCTAGGGCTAGGTCACAGCTAGGTGAGTGAAAGGGTTAGTGTTAGGGCCAGGGTTAGGGGCCAGGGCTAGGGCCAGGGGTTAGGGCATATGGCTAGGGGCTAGGGTTGGCGATCAGGCTAGGCTAGGTTAGGGGTTGAGCTAGGTTGCGGGCTAGGGGATAGGCTAGGTTTAGGCTTAGGCTGAGGCTGGGGGCCAGGATTGGGCTTGGGATCAGGCTGACTGGGGCTTGGGTCAGGGGCCGAGACTGTGGCTGGGCCAGTGTCAGCTGGGGCAAGGCCTAGGCCTGGGGGCCAGGGGTGAGGTCAGGTCATGGATGGTGCCAGGCCTTAGGTCATGTCAGCCAGGCCAGAGTCAGTCAGGCCAGGCCAGGGCCGGGAGCCAGGCCAGGGGCCAAGGCCAGGCCTAGGCCAGGCCAGGTCACGCGCTCAGTGTCAGGGCCAGTGCCAGGCCTAGTGCCTGGCCCAGTGTCAGGCCAGGCCAGATGCCCTGGCTTCAGGTCAGGCCCAGGCCAGGCCAGCTGGCTCAGGGCCTAGAGCCAGGCCAGGCCAGGCCGGGAGGACGAGGCTGAGGCCAGGCCAGTGCCAGGGCCCAGGCCAGCATCACGGCCAGGGCTGCCAGTGCTAGGCCAGGGCCAGGTCTAGGACCTCAGGCTCAGGCCTGTGTGTCAGGCTTAGGGCCAGGCCAGGCCAGTGCTTAGGGCCTAGGTCAGTTAATTGACGAAGTCAGGCCAGTGCTGAAGTGTAGGCCAGGTCCAGGACTCAGGCCCAGGGTCAGTTTTGCCAGGGCTAGGCCATGGCCAGTGCTGGTGCCAACGTTATTGGACAGTGGTGGGCAGGCCTAGGCCTAGGGCCTGGGGTCAAGGCCAGGCTAGGCTGGTGCTAGGGATCAGGGCCTAGGCCTACAGGGATCAGGCCTAGGTCAGGCCTAAGCCTAGGGCAGTGCTAGGTTGGGGCAAGCTAGGTGGTTAGGCTAGGCCAGGCTAGGGGTCTTGGCTTAATGTCAGGCCAAGGTTAGGCCTGGCTTAGCCATTGTTAGGCTAGGCTGGACTCCTGGCCATGGACAGGCCTTTAATTAGGCCAGGCTAGGATAGTGTTAGGCTATGGCTGGGGCTAGGCCAGGCCTTATGTCAGATAGGAACTTGGGCCAGCTAGGCCATGGTCAGGCCAGGCCCAGTGTCAGGCCAGGCCTAGGGCAAGGCCAGGATGGGCCTAAGTGGCCTGGGCCAGGCTAGGCCTAGATCAGGGCCTGCCAGTTGAGGCCAGGTCAGGGCCTGAACTTAGGCGGCCGAGGAGCCAGAGCCAGGGCCAGGCCAGGGCCTAGGCCACGACAGGCCAGGCCAGTGCCTAGGCCAGGGCCTGGTCCAGGGCCAGGCCTAGGCCTAGGCCAGGACTAGGCTAGGGCTGGCACTAGGCTAGTGCCTGTGCACTAGGTCAGGCCAGGCCTAAGTCAAGGGTTGTCTAGGCTGGGAAAGGGATTAGGTGAGTCAGGACTAGGCCAGGACAGGGCCAGGCCAGGCCAGGCCAGGGCCTTAGGCTAGGGTTTAGGCTAAGCCAGGCTAGGCCAGGGATCACTGTACAGAGCTATCTATAGCTAGGCTAAGGTGCCAGAGATGAGGCCGAGGCCAGGCTAGGTCGGGCCAGGACAGGTTAGACCAGGCCTAGGCTAGGCTAGGACAGGCCAATAGGCTAAGGGCTAGGATAGTGTTAGGCTAAGGTTAGGCTAGGATTAGGCTAGGCTAGGCCTAGGCCAGCTGTGGAAAGAGGGTTACACTTAGGACATGTTAGTGCAAACTTAGCACTAGGCTAGAGCTAGGCCTAGGTCCAATTTAGGTAGGCTTAGGCAGGGGCTGTGAAGCTAGGCTTAGGTCATGGCTCAAATAGGTTAGGGCCTGGTCAGGGTAGGTGTAGGGGTTGTGGCTGGTGTTAGGCAAGGGCTAGTGTCAGGCTCGGTAGGCATACTAAGGTGCAGGCCCAGTGCCTAGGCATAGGGCCAGTGCCAGCCGGTTAGGCCAGGCCATGGCTCAGGCCCAGGACAGGGTCATGGCCATGGGTGGCAGGGCTAGTGGGCAGGGCCTTAGGCCCTGCTTAGGCCAGGCCAGGACTACGCAGGCCAGGGAAGTTTGCCGTGTCAGACCAGAGCCAGGTGGAAATTGTGGCAGGCCTCTCATCCAGGTTATGCATCTGGCCAGGTCAGGCCAGGGCAGGTGGCCAGCCAGGACAGGGTCACAGCCACACACTCCCAGGCTTAGGTCAGAAAAGAGTGGCCTAGGTCAGGCGCCCAGGCCCAAAACAGGCCAAAATAGGCAAGGCTAGGGTCAGCCAGCTGGAACTGGGGTCAGCCAGGCCTGGGACTGTGGCCTGTGCTCAGGCCTGGGGTCAGGCCTGGGTCAGGCGCTACCTGTCAGTCAAGGTCAGGTCAGGGCCTGGGACTGGGGGTCAGCCCAGGCTGAGATTTAGCCAGCCTGGGACTGTGTCCAGCCTAAGGCCTGGGAACCAGAGCCAGGCTAGGCCTGGGGCTAGCCAGGGCTCGGCCTGGGCCAGGCCTGGCCTGGCCAGGGCTAGGGGCTAGGCCAGGCCCAGGCTGAGGCCAGGACATGGCCCAGGCCAGGCCAGCCAGGGCAGGGCCAGGCCAGGTCAGGCCAGAGGTTAGGCCAGGCATAGGTCAGCATGGCCTGTGTTAGAAGTCAGGGCTAGGGCCAGGCCTGGCCTAGGCCGGACAGGGACAGCAGGTTAAAGGCCTCAGCTAGGGGTCAGCCAGATTAGCTAGGGCCTGGGCTAGGCCAGGCTAATGTTATAGGCTAGGGTCAGGACTAGGTGTGAGGCCTAGGCCTAGGCACACATGGCTCAGGCCTAGTGCCAGGGCCTCAGGCTATGGACAAGCCAGGGCTGGTTGCAGGGCCCACAGGCCTAGAAGGCAGGATTAGGTTAGGATAGGGCTAGAGCTAGGTTAGGCTATGTAGTGGTGAGTGGTTAGGCTAGGCCTAGGGGTTGTAGGGGTCAGTGCCAAGGCTCAGGCCCCCTAAGAGCTAGGAGCTAGGCCAGTACGGCTAGGGCAGGCCAGGTGTAGGCCAGGGCAACAGGCCAGGGGCCAGGCTTAGGGCTGGGGCTGGGGCCAGGGCCTAGGCCAGGCCAGGCATGGCCAGGACTAGGCCAACTTAGGTCATAGCCAGGGCAGTTAGGCCTGGCCAGAGCCAGTCTAAGCCAGGCCAGGTGCCAGGGCCAGGCCAGGCCAGGCTGCAGCCAGGCCAGGCCAGGAGTTAGCGGCCAGGCCAGGCCAGGCTTAGTGGCCAGGCCAGGCTAAACCAGCTAGGGCTCAGGCTCAGGCCAGGCCACTGGTCAGGCCAGGCCAGGCCAGGCCAGGCCAGGCTTAGGCTTAGGGCCAGGCCAGGGCCAGTGGCCAGGGCCTAGGCCAGGCCAGTGGCCAGGGCAGGCCAGGGGCTAGGGCCACAGGCAGGCACAGCCAGAGCAAGGCCAGCCAGGGCCTTAGGCCAGGTCAGGCCAGGCTTAGGCCCAGGCCAGTGCCAGCCCACCTTGGCCTAGGCCAGAACGTGGCCAGGCCAGGCCATAGGCTAGGCCAGGCCACAGGCCAGGGCCAGGGGCAGGCTAGGCCAGGCCAGGCCAGGCCAGGACAGGCATAGGTCCAGGCCAGCGTAGGCCTGGGCCAGGCCTAGGGGAAGGCCAGGCTAGGGCCAGGGGCCACTGGGGCCTAGGGCTGGGAGCAGGGCCAGGGCCTGGGCTCATGGGGCCAGGCCAGGCAGGGCCAGGCCTAGGTCTAGGCCAGGGCCAGGCCTAGGGCCAGGCCAGGCCAGGCCAGGCCAGGGCCAGGCCAGGAGGGCCAGGCCAGTGCCAGGCCTAGGCCAGGCCAGGCCAGGCAGGGCCATGATCAGGCCAGGCCAGGGCCAGGCCTAGGCCAGGCCAGGCCAGGCCAGGCCAGGCCAGGGCCAGGATCAGGTCAGGCCTAGGGCCAGGGCCAGGCTGGGCTCAGGGCCAGGCCAGGCAGGCTAGTGCCAGGCCAGGCTCAGGCCAGGTGTCGGACCAGGCCAGTGGGCCAGGGCCAGGCCTAGGCCAGGCCAGGCCAGGGCCAGGTTAGGCCAGGCCAGCGTTGGGCCAGGCCAGGGCTCAGGCCAGGCCAGGGCCAGGCCAGGCCAGGCCAGGGCCAGGCCTAGGCCAGGCTAGGCTAGGGTCAGGGCCAGGGCCTTAGCCAGAGCCAGGCCTCAGGCCAGGGCAGGCCAGGGCCAGGCCAGGCTGGCTCAGGCCAGGCCCAGGGCCAGGCAGGGCCAGGCCAGGCCAGGGGCCAGGCCAGGGCCAGGCCAGCTGGCCAGGATCAGGCCCAGGGCAGGGGCTAGGCTAGAGGCCAGGCCAGGGCCAGGCCAGGCCAGGCCAGGGGCCAGGCCAGGCCAGGGCCAGGGCCAGGCCAGGCCAGGTTTGCCAGGCCAGGCCACAGAAGGGTCAGGCAGGGCCAGGCCAGGCCAGGCCAGGGCCAGGCCAGGGCCAGGCCAGGGCCAGGGCCAGAGCCAGGCAACAGGCCAGGCCCAGGCTAGGGCAGGTTAGGCCTAGGCCCAGGCCAGGCCAGGCCACGGCCTAGGCAAGGCTTAGGCCACGGCCAGGCCAGGCCCAGGCCAGGCCAGGCCAGGGGCCAGGCCCAGGCTAGGGCCAGGCCAGGGCCAGGCCAGTCAGGCCAGGGCTAGCCAGCTTAGGTCAGGCCAGGCCAGGCCAGGCCAGGCCAGGCCAGGACAGGCCAGGGCAGGGCAGGGCCAGAGCCAGGGCCAGGATCAGGCCAGGCCAGCGCCAGTGCCAGGCCATGGCCAGGGCCAGGTCAGGGCCAGGCCAGGCCAGGCCAGGGCTAGGCAGGCCAGGCCAGGGGCAGGTCACGGCCAGGCCAGTGCCAGGCATGGCCTGGGCCAGAACAGGCCTAGAATCACGGCCAGTGCCATGGCCAGGACAGGGCCAGGCCAGGCCAGGCCATGGCCAGTGCCCAGTGCCAGGGCCAAGGCCAGAACTGAGGCCAGGACAGGCCAGGGGTCAGGCCAGAGCTAGTCCAGGGACCAGGCCAGGCCAGTGATCAGGCCAGGCCAGGCCTAGGCCAGGCCAGGAAAGAGCTTAGGCCAGGACAGGTTAGCCAAGGCCAGCCAGGCCAGGGCTAGAGCCAGGCCCAGGGCCAGGCCAGGCAGGCCTAGGCAGGGCTGGGGCTGGGGCCAGGCCTAGGTCAGGCTAGCCACTACAGGCCTATTGTTACAGAGGTCAGGCCTAGAGCCATGATTAGAACAGTGCTCAGGGCCACGCCAGGACAGGCCTAGGGCCAGGCCAGTGCCAGGCCAGGCCAGGCCAGTGCCAGGGCCAGGGCCAGGCCAAGGTCAGGGCCAGTGCCCAGTGGCAGGGCCAGCGCCAGGGCTGTGACCAGGCCCAGGACAGGCCATGGCATGGGCAGGAGCAGCCAGGGCAGGCAGATTTAGGGCCAGGCCAAGGCCAGGACCAGGCCAGGGCTGGGATAGGGCAGGAGCAGAGGCAGGGCCAGGGCCAGGCCATGAGCCAGGCCAGGCCAGGGCCAGGCCAGGCTAGGGCCAGGCAAGGCCAGGCTAGGCCAGGGGCCAGGCCAGGCCAGGGCCAGGTCAGGCCAGGCCAGGCCAGGCCAGGCCATGGCCAGGCCAGTGCCAGGGCAGGCCAGGTCAGTGCTAGGCCAGGCCAGGCCAGGCCAGGTCAGGTCAGGTCAGGCCAGAGTCAGGTCAGGGCCCAGGCCAGCTTCAGGCCAGGCCAGGCCAGGCCAGGCCAGGCCAGGCCAGGGCCAGTGCCAGGCCCAGGCCAGGCCAGTGCCAGGTGCCAGGCCAGTGCCAGGCCAGGCCAGGCCACGGCCAGTAGGCCAGGCCAGGCCAGGGGTCAGGCCAGGCCTAGGCCAGGATCCAGGCCATTTTAGGCCAGGCTATGGCCAGGCCATTGCCAGGCCTAGCAGCCAGGCCAGAGCCAGGCCAGGCCAGGATCACGGCCAGGCCAGGCCAGGCCAGGGCCAGGGCCTGGGCCAGGGCCAGGATCAGTGCCAGGCCAGGCCAGTGCCAGGCTTAGGCCAGGCCAACAGGCCAGGTCAGGCCTAGGCCAGGCCCAGGCCAGGGCTGGGGCCAGGCCAGGCCAGGCCAGGGCCAGGCCAGGCCAGGGGACTGGGCCTGGGGCCAGGGCCGAGACTCAGGTGCAGGCCAGGGCCAGGGCAGCCAGGCCAGAGCTAGGGCCAGGCCAGGCCAGGCCAGGGGCCAGGGCCTTGGGCCTAGGCCAGCCAGGCCAGGCCAGGCCAGGGCCAGGGCCAGGGCCAGGTGCCAGGCCAGGCCTAGGCCAGGCCCAGGGCCATTGCCAGGCCAGGCCAGGCCAGGCCAGGGCCAGGCCAGGCCCAGGCCAGGCCAGGCCAGGCCAGGCCAGGCCAGGGCCTGGGCCAGGCCAGGCCTTAGGCCAGGCCAGGCCAGGGCCTAGGCCAGGCCAGGCTAGGCCAGGCCAGGCCAGGCCAGGGCCAGGCCAGGCCAGGCCAGGCCAGGCCAGGCACAGGCCAGGCCAGTGCCAGGCCAGGCCAGGCCAGGTCAGGCCAGGCCCAGGCCAGGCCAGGCCAGGCCAGTCAGGCCAGGCCAGGGCCAAATAGGCCAGGCCTGGGCCAGGCCAGGCCAGGCCAGGGGCCAGGCCAGGCCAGGCCAGGCCAGGCCCAGGCCTAGGCCAGGCCAGGCCAGGCCAGGCCAGGCCAGGGCCAGGGCCTAGGCCAGGGCCAGGCCATGGCCAGGGCCAGGGCCAGGTTAGGCCAGGCCAGGCCTAGGTAGGCCAGGCCAGGGGAAAGAGCCTCAGGGCCAGGATACGTGCTAGGCCAGGCCAGGCCAGGCCAGGAGCCAGGCCCAGGCCAGGCTTTAGGCTTAGGCCAGGCCAGGCCGGGGGCCAGGCCAGGCCAGGGCAGGCCAGGCCACAGGCCAGGCCAGCCAGAGGCTTAGGTTAGGTCAGAACAGGCAGGCCAGGCCAGGTCAGGGCAGGGCAGGGGCCAGGTTAGTGGGCCAGGCCAATGCCAGGCCAGGCCAGGCCAGGCAAGGGCCAGGCCAGGGGTTAGGCCAGGCCAGTGCCAGGCCAGGGCCAGGCCAGGGTTAGGGCCAGGGTCAGGCCAGGCCAGGGCCAGTGCCAGGGACAGGTCAGGCCAGGCCAGGGGCAGGCCAGGTTAGGCCAGGACTTAGGGTGTCAGTGCCAGGCCAGGCCTAAGGCCACAGCCAGGCCAGGCCAGGCTCAGGCCAGGCCAGGGCCAGGGTCAGGCCAGGCCAGGCCAGGCCAGGCAGGGCCAGGCCAGGCCAGGGCCAGGTTCAGGGCCAGGCCAGGCTAGGCCAGGGCCAGGCCAGGCCAGGCCAGGCAGGCCAGGCCAGGGCCAGGCCAGGCTAGTGGCCAGGCCAGGGCCAGGGCCAGGCCAGGCCTTAGGCCAGGCCAGGCCAGGCCAGGGCCAGGCCTAGGCCAGGGCAGGCCAGGCCAGGCCAGTGCCAGGCCATGGTCAGGGCCAGGAACAGGCCTAGAATCAGGCCAGTGCCAGGGCCAGGACAGGCAGGGCCAGGCCATGGGTATGGCTAGTGCCAGTGTCATGGCGGGTCAGAAGGGCAGGTTAGGCAGGATCTGGGTCAGGCCAGAGTTAGCTTAGGACTAAGGCTTAGGTTAGGCCAGGCCAGGGATTAGGCTAGGCCTAGGCCAGGCCAGGCCAGGCCCAGGCCTAGGGACATGGCCAGGTGCAGCCAGGCCAGGTTAGAGCCTGGGCCCATGGCCAGGGCCAGGCAGGCTCAGGCCTAGGGCTGGCCAGGGCTAGGTCAGGTAGGCAGGGGTACTAGGCCAGGTTCAGCCAGAGGGCCAGGCTTAGGGTCATGACTAGAACAGTGCTGGGCCAGGCCAGGGCCAGGCCTAGGGCTAGGTCAGGGCCAGGGCCAGCAGCTAGGCCAGGCCCTGTGCCAGGCTAGGCCAGGCTAGGCCAGTGCCCAGGGTCACGGCCAGGCTAGGCCATGGGCCAGGCCCAGGACAGGGCCATGGCTTGGCAGGGCAGGCTGTGTCAGGCAGGCCAGGCTAGGTGGGGTTAGGCCAGCTCAGACAGGTCAGGGCAGGACAGGGCAGGGCAGAGGCAGGGCTAGGGCCAGGCCTAGTCATGAGCCAGGGCCAGGTGAGGCCAGGCCAGGCCAGGGGCCAGTGCCAGGCCCAGGCCAGGCCAGGGCCAGGCCAGTGCCAGGCCAGGCCAGGCCAGGGCCAGGCCAGGCCAGGCCAGGCCAGGTCAGGCCAGGGCCTAGGTCAGGCTCAGGGCTCAGGCAGGCCAGGCCATGGCCAGGCCAGTGCCAGGGCCCAGTGCCCAGGCCTTAGTCAGGCCAGGCCAGGATCAGGGCCTTGCCAGGCCATGGCCAGGCCAGGCCAGGGCCAGGCCTAGGGCCAGGCCAGGCCTCAGGCCTAGGCCAGGCCAGGGCCAGTGCTAGGCTTAGGCCAGGCCAGGGTCAGGTCAGGTGCAGGCCAGGCCAGGCCAGGCCAGGTCAGGCTTAGGTCAGGCTGGGCCTGGGGTGGGGGCCAGGCCAGGGCTGGAGGCTGGGTTAGGCTAGGGACTGGTGCTGCCAGGCCAGGCTGAGACTGGGCCTGGGGCTAGGGCCTGGCTGGGGCCAGGTGTTAGGATGGGGAAAGAGCCTAGACCCCAGGACATGGCCAGGCCAGGCCAGGCCAGGGCCAGAGGCCAGGCCCAGGGCCAGGCTCCTAGGCCAGGCCAGGCAAGCCTGGCCAGGCCAGGGCTAGGCATAGGCCAAGGCCAGGCCACTAAGGAGGTTTATTGTTACAGAGGGCTAGGCTAAGTGTCATGGTTAGAACAGGCTTAGGGCCAGGCCAGGAGCAGGCTTAGGGCTGTGGCTAGTGTTAGGCAAGGGCTAGTGCTAGGCTGGGCCAGGGCAAGGCAAGGGCTAGTGTTTAGCAGCTAGGGCTAGGCTAGCTGCAAGGGCTAGTGTCAGGACTAGGGGGGCATTGTCAGGCTAGGGTTAGGGCAGTGCCAGGCTAGGACCAGGCCAGGGTGAGGGCCAGGGCCAGTGTCCAGTGACCAGGCCAGGGCCAGGCCAGGGCCTAGGCAAACGGCTACGGCCAGGCCATTAGTGTCAGGCCAGGCCCTAGGTCGGGTCCAGGGCCAGGCTCAGAGCCAGGGCTAGGCCAGGCCAGGGCTAGCCAGGCCAGGCCAGGCCTAGGCCAGGCCAGGCCAGGCCAGGGCCAGGCCAGGGCCAGGCCAGGGCCAGGCCAGGGCCAGGCCAGGATCAGTGACAGGCCAGGCCAGGGCCAGGCCAGGCCAGGCCAGGGCCAGCCAAGGCTCAGGCTAGGGAACTGGGGCCAGGGCCAGGCCTGGGGCTCAGAGCCTGGGCCTAGGGCCTTGGCTAAGCCAGGCCAGGGCCAGGTCAGCCAGGCCAGTAGCCAAAGGCCAGGCAGGTCAGGCCAGGGCCAGGGCCAGGCCAGGGCCTTGGTCAGGCCAGGCTGCAGGCCAGTGCCAGTGCCAGGGCAGGCTCCAGGGCCAGGCCAGGCCAGGACAGTGCCAGGCCAGGCCAGGCCAGGCCAGGCCAGGCAGGCCACAACAGGGGCAGGGCCTAGGCCAGGACCAGGCCAGGGCCTAGTGTCAGGGCCAGGCCAGTGGCCGGGACTCAGGCCTAGGGCAGGGCTGGGTGCAGGACCATGGCCAGGCCTAGGCCAGGGCAAAGCCCAGGGCACGGCTCAGGCCAGGCCAGGCCAGGGCCAGGCCAGGGCCAGCCAGGCCAGGCCAGGCCAGGCCAGGGCAAGTGCCAGGCCAGGCCAGGCCAGGCCAGGGCCAGAGGCAAGGCCAGGCCAGGCCAGGCCAGCGGCCAGGCCAGGCCAGCTTAGGATTAGGACTCAGGCCAGGCCAGGCCTAGGGCAAATTACGTAGCCAGGCCAAGGCCAGGCCAGGCCAGGCTTAGGCCAGTGTCCAGGGCAGAGCCCAGGGCCAGGCCTGCCAGGCCTAGGCCAGGCCAGGCCAGTGCCAGGCCAGGCCAGGCCAGGGCCAGGCCAGGCCAGGCCAGGCCAGGCCCAGGCCAGGCCAGGCCAGGCCAGGCCAGGCCAGGCCAGGCCAGGCAGGACCAGGCTCAGGCCAGCCAGGCCAGCCAGGCCAGGGCCAGGGCCAGGGCCAGGCCAGGCCAGGCCAGGCCAGGATCAGGCAAACCACGGCCAGGGCCAGCTTCCAGGCCAGAGCCAGGAATAGGGCCAGGCCAGGCCAGGCACACAGGCCAGGCCAGGGCCAGGCCAGGCCAGTCAGGCAGGCTGGGCCTAGGCCAGGCTAGGCTCAGGCCAGGCCAGGCCAGGGCCAGGCCCAGGCCAGGACAGCCAGGCCAGGCCAGGGCCAGGGCAGGCCCAGGCGGGGGCCAGGGCCAGGGCCTGACATGGGGCCGGGTGCAAGGGCCTGGACCAGGCCAGGCCAGGGCAGGCCAGGTCAGACCAGGCCAGGTCAGGGCCAGGCCAGGCCAGGCCAGGGCCTGGCTGGGCCAGGCCAGGGCTAGGGCAGGGGCTAGGCCAGGGCCTACAGGCAAGTCAGGCCAGGCCAGGCCAGGCCTAGGCAGGCCAGGCTAGGCCAGGCCAGGCCAGGCCTGGGCCAGGGTAGGCCAGGGCCAGGGCCAGGCCAGGGCCTACGGCCAGGGCAAGTTAGGCCAGGCCAGGGCCAGGCGGGAGGGCAGGCAGCCAGGGCCAAGTGCCAGGCCAGGCCAGGGCCAGGGCCAGGCCAGGCTGGGGGCAGGCCAGGCCAGGCTAGGCCAGGCCAGGCGGCCAGGCTCAGGGCTTGGGCCAGGGCCATGGCCTAGGCCATGGCCAGGCTCACGGCCAGGCCCAGGCCAGGCCAGGTCATGCCAGGCCAGGCCAGGCCAGGGCACAGGCCAGTGCCAGGGGCCAGGCAGAGCCTAGGCCAGGCTTAGGCCAGGCCAGGGCCAGGCCAGGCCAGGCCAGGGCCAGGCCAGGGCCAGGGCCAGTGGCCAGGGCCAGGGCCAGGGCCAGGGCCAGGCCAGTGCTAGGCCAGGGCCAGGGCCAGGGCTAGGCCAGGCTAGGCCAGGCAGGCAGCCTAGGCTAGGGCCAGGCCAGGCAGGCAGGCCAGGGCCAGGCCAGGCCAGGGTTAGGTAGGCCAGGCTAGGGGCTAGGGCAGGGGCCAGGCCTGGGCCAGGCCAGTGCCAGGCAAGCCAGGCCAGGCCAGGGCCAGGCCAGGCCAGGCCAGGCCAGTTGGGCCACAGGCCAGGGGCTAACTAGGGCCAGGCCAGGGCCAGGCCTAGGGCCAGGCCAGGCCTAGGCCAGGCCAGGCCAGTGCCAGGCTGCCAGGCCTGTGCTAGGGCAGGGGCCAGGCCAGGCCAGGGCCAGGCTAGGCCAGGGCCAGGCCAGTGCCAGGGCCAGGCCAGGCCAGGGCCTAGGCCAGGCCAGGCCAGGCCAGGGCTGGGCAGGCCTGGGCCAGGCCAGGCCAGGCCAGGCCAGGGCCAGGCATAGGCCAGGTTGCCAGGGCCAGGCCAGGCCAGGCCACAGAGGCAAGGCCAGGAGCCAGGCATGGGGCCAGGCCAGGCCAGAGCCAGGGCCATACAGGCCAGGCTGGCTGTGTGGCCTTAGGCTTAGGCCAGGGCACTAGTGCTAGGCCAGAGACAGGGGTCAGGCCAGGCAGTGCAAGGGCTAGTGAATAGGCCAGACAGGGCCAGGGCCAGGCCTAGGCCAGGGCCAGGACTAGGGCTGGCCTAGGCCTAGGCCAGGCCAGGCCAGGGCTAGGACAGGCCCAGGCTAGGGCCAGGGCCAGGGCCAAGGGCCAGCTGGGCCAGGGCCAGGCCAGGGGCCAGTGCCAGAGCCAGTGCCAGGCTAGGCCAGGTCACAGGCCAGGCCAGGCCAGGGCCAGTGCCAGGACAGGCCAGGCCAGGCCAGGGCCAGGCCAGGCCCAGGGCCATGGCCAGGCCAGGCCAGTAGGGCAGGCAGGCAGAGGGTCAGGGCCAGGGCCAGGCCAGGGCCAGGCCAGGCCAGGGCAACAGAGCCAGTAGGGCCAGGGCCAGGGGCAGGGGTAGGCCAGGCCAGGGCCAGGACCAGGGCCAGGCAGCCAGGCCAGGCCAGGGCTCAGGCCAGGCCAGGGCCAGGGCCAGGCCTAGGTCAGGCCAGGCCAGGGCCAGGGGGCCAGGGCCAGGGCCAGGCCAGGGCCAGGCCAGGCCAGGCCAGGCCAGGGTCCAGGCCAGGGCCCAGGCCAGGCCAGGGCCAGCCAGGCCAGGCCAGGGCCAGGCCAGGCCTAGGCCAGGCCAGGGCCCAGGTCAGGGCCAGGAGGCCAGGCCAGTGCCATTCAGGGCCAGGCCAGGCCAGGCCAGGGCCAGGCCAGGCCAGGCCAGGCCAGGCCAGTGCCAGGGCCAGGGCCAGGCCAGGGCAGGGCAGGGGCCAGGCCAGGCCAGGCTCAGGCAGGCCAGGCCGGGGCCAGGCCTCAGGCAGTGCTGGGCCAGGCCAGGGCCTGGGTCAGGCCAGGCCAGGCCTGGGCCTGGGGCCAGGCCAGGGCCTGGCCTAGGCCAGGCTCAGGCCAGGCCAGGCCAGGCCAGGCCAGGGCCAGGCCTAGGCCAGGCCAGGCCAGGCCTGGGGGCCCAGGTCAGGCCAGGCCAGGCCAGGGCCAGGCCAGGCCAGGCCAGGCCAGGCCAGGGCCAGGGCCAGGCCAGGCCAGGCTCAGGCCAGGGCAGGGCAGGCCAGGCCCAGGCCAGGGCCAGGCCAGGCCAGGGCGTGGCCAGGTCAGGCCAGGCCAGGCCAGGGCCTAGGTCAGGCTAAGCCAGGCCAGGCCAGGCCAAGGCCAGGCCATTGCAGGCCAGGCTACAGCCAGGCCAGGCCAGGCCAGGCCAGGATCAGGGCAGGCCAGCCAGGCCAGGCCTGGGCCTAGGTCAGGCCAGGCCAGGCCAGGCCAGGGCTGGCCCAGGTCAGGCCAGGGTCTAGGCCAGGCCAGGCAGGCCCAGGCCAGGCCACCAGAGCCAGGGCCAGGCCAGGCCAGGGCCTTAGGCCAGGCCAGGCCAGGGCAGGCCAGGCCAGGGCCAGGCCAGGCCAGGCCAGGCCAGGCCAGGCCAGGGCCAGGCCAGGCCAGGGTCAGGCCAGGTCACAGGTCCAGGCCAGGCCAGGACAGTCATGGCCAGGCCAGGCCTAGGCTCAGGGCCAATCAGTGTTAGGGCCTAGGGCCAGGCCAGGCCAGGGCAGGGCCAGGCCAGGCCAGGCTAGGCCAGGTGAGCACCAGGCTAGTGCCAGGCAGGGCCAGGCCAGTGCCAAGGCCAGGCCAGGGCAGGGCAGGGGCCAGGGCTGGGTTGGGCCAGGGCTAGTGCCAGGGCCAGGCCAGGCCAGAGTTGGGGGCCAGGCTGCAGGCCAGCCAGGCCAGGCTGGGGCCAGGCCAGGCCATTAGGGCCAGGCCAGGCCTCAGGCCAGGCCAGGCCAGGCCAGGGCCAGGCCAGGCCAGTAGGCCAGGGCCAGGCTCTGGAGCCAGGCCAGGCTAGGGCCAGGGCCACAGGCCAGGCCAGGGCCTGGCCAGGCCAGGCCAGGCCAGGCCTAGGCCCAGGCCAGGGCCAGGCCAGGATAGAACCCTAGGCGGCCTTAGGCCAGGCCAGGCCAGGACTAGGCCAGGCCAGGCCAGGCCAGGCCTAGGCCAGGGCCAGGGGCCAGGGCCAGGGCCAGGCCCATTGGCCAGGGCTAGGCCAGGCCAGGCCAGGGCCAGGCCAGGCCACCAGGCCAGGTCAGTCAGGGCCAGGGCCAGGGCCAGGGCCAGGTGCCAGGCCTGGGCCAGGCCCAGGCCAGGCCAGGCCAGGCCAGGCCAGGGACTCAGGCCAGGGCCAGGGCCAGGCCAGGCCAGGGGCCAGGCCAGGGGCCAGGCCAGCCAGGCCAGGGCCAGGCCTAGGCCAGGCCACTCCAGGCCTGGGCCAGGCCAGGGCCTCCAGGCCAGGCCAGGACCAGGCCAGGCAGGGCCAGGGTCAAGGGCCAGAGGCCTAGGCCAGGCCAGGGCCAGGCTCAGGCCTAGGCCAGGGCCAGGCCCAGGTCAGGCCAGGCTCAGGCCTAAGGCCAGGGCTGCAGGCCGGGTCAGGGCCTAGTGCTATGGTTAGGGGCCAGGCTAGCACAGGTCAGGGCAGTGGCATGGCAACGCTGTGGTCAGGCCCAGGTCAGTGCCATGGTTGGGCCAGGTCCATTTTAGGCCAGGCTTAGGTCAGAAGCTAGCGCTAGGGCCAGAGATAGGCCTAGGGCCAGGCCAGTCAGGGCCAGGCCACGGCCTAGACCAGGCCCTAGGGGTTAGGCAAGACCTTAGGCCAGGGCATGGCCTAGGGTCAGGCCAAGGGTCACCAGGTCAGGCCAGGCTAGAGCCACAGTCAGGGCAGGGGCATGGGCAGGGAAATGCCTGGGCCAGTGCTCAGGCTAGGGCTAGGTCACAGCTAGGCTAGTGTTAGGCCTATGGCCTAGGCCAGAGCCAGGGGCTGGCTTAGAGCCAGGGACGGAGTTAGGGCCAGGATCCAGAGCCAAGGCTAGGCCAGAGTTTAGGCCAGGGCCAGGATAGGGCAGAGGCATGGCCTAAAGCAGGTGGCCTAGGTCAGTGCCGTGCCAGGACGTAGGCCAGGGCCAGGACTAGGTCCAGAAACAGTGCCAGGCCAGGCCACGTGCAGGGCCAGGGCCAGGCCAGGCCAGTGCCAGGCCTAGGCCTATGCCAGGCCAGGCCAGGACAGAGCCAGGGCCAGGCAGGGCCTGGCCTAGGCCTAGGCCAGGCCAGGTCCAGGCCAGGCAAGGCAGGCAAGGCCAGGGCCAGTGCTAGGCCAGTGCCAGGACTAGGCTTCAGGCCAAGGCCAGGGGCAGGCCTAGGGCCGTGGCCAGGCCAGGCCAGGGCCAGTGCTGGGCCTGTCTTAGGCCAGGCCACGGCCAGGCCAGGGCCATTGCCAGGCCAGGCCAGGCCTAAGGCCAGGTCAGGCCAGGGCCAGCCCTAGGCCTGGGGTCGGAAGAGCTCAGGCCAGGCCTAGGCCAGGCCAGGTGCCAGTGCCAGGGCCTAGGCCAGGGGCCATGTGGGCCTGGCCTGGGAGGAGGTCAGCAAGGGCCAGGACTGGGGTCAGGCCAGGGCCTGGCCAGTGGCCAGGCCAGGCTGCTAGCTCAGGCCAGGGCCAGGCCAGGCCAGGCCAGGCCAGGGCCAGGCCGGGAGCCAGGCCAGGCCTGGGCCTGGGCCAGGCCAGCTGGGCCAGGGCCAGGCCAGGCCAGTGCCAGGGCCAGGGCCAGGCCAGGCCTGGGCCAGGCCAGGCCAGGCCAGGGCCAGGCCAGGCCTAGGTGAGTGGCCAGGCCAGGCCAGGCCTAGGCCAGGCCTGGCTCAGGTCAGGCCAGGCACAGGCCAGGAGGCCAGGCCAGACAGAACAGGCCAGGCCAGGCCAGGGCCAGGCTCCAGGCCAGGCCCAGGCCTAGGCCAGGCTCATGGCCAGGGCCCAGGATCAGGCCAGGCCAGGCCACGGCAACAGGCAAGCCACGGCCAGGCCTAGGCTCAGGGCCAGAGCCAGGCCTAGGCCAGGACCAGGCCAGTGAGGCCAGGCCAGGCCAGCGCCAGGGCCAGGCAGCCACGGCCAGCACCAGGTCAGGCCAGGCCAGGGCTAGGCAGGGCCAGGGCCCAGGTCAGGGCCAGGCCAGGCCTTGAGGCCAGGGCCAGGGCCAGGCCCAGGACAGGTCAGGGCCAGGCCAGGCCAGGGCCAGGCTGGGGCAGTGACAAGGGCTGTGACTGGGGCCAGGGCCAGGGCTAGGGCCTGGGCCAGGGCTCAGGGCCAGGGCCAGGCCAGGCCTGGGGCCAGGTCAGGACAGGGCCAGGCCAGGACCAGGCCTAGGCCAGGGGCCAGGCCAGGCCAGGCCAGGCCAGGCCAGGCCAGGGCCAGGCCAGGCCAGGCCAGGCCAGGGCCAGGCCAGGCCAGAGCCAGGCCCAGGCCAGGCCAGGCCACCGGACAGGCCAGGCCAGGGCCCAGGCCAGGCAGGGCCAGAGCCAGGCCAGGGCCAGGGCCAGGCCCAGGCCAGGCCAGGTCAGGGCCAGGGCCAGGGCCAGGGCCAGGCCTAGGCCCAGGTCAGGAAGAGGCCAGGCCAGGCCAGGCCAGGCCAGGCCAGGCCAGGGGCCAGGGCCAGGCCAGGCCAGGCCAGGTCAGGCCAGGCCAGGCCAGGTCAGGCCAGGCCAGGACAGGACTGGGGAGTGGGCCAGTGTCAGGACCAGATCAGGCCAGGGCCAGGCCAGGCCAGAGCCAGGGCCAGGCCAGGCCAGGCAGTGCTGGGGCCAGGCCAGGCCTGGGGTCAGGCCAGTGCCATGGGCCAGGCCAGGCCAGGCCAGGCCAGGCCAGGCCAGGGCCAGGCCTAGGCCAGCCAGGCCAGGCCAGGCCAGAGCCAGGCCCAGAGCCAAGGCCTGGCCCAGGCCAGGACAGGCCAGGCCAGGGCCTAGGCCATGGCCAGGCCTAGGCCAGGCCAGGACAGAACCAGGCCAGGCCAGGCCCAGGAGGCCAGGCCAGGCCAGGGCCAGGGGCCAGGCCAGGCCAGGCCAGGCCAGGCCCAGTGCCAGGGCAGGGCAGGGCCAGGCCAGGCCCAGAGCCAGGCCAGGCCAGGCCAGGGCAAGTGGCCAGGCCAGCCCAGGCCTAGGCCAGGCCAGGCCAGGTCAGGCCAGGCCAGGCCAGGCCAGGGCCAGGCCAGGGATCAGGCCAGGCCAGGGCCAGGCCAGGCCAGGGGCCCAGGCCAGGCCAGGCCAGGCCAGGCCAGCCAGGCCAGGCCAGGCCAGGGCCAGGCCAGGCCAGGGCCAGGCCTAGGCCAGGCCAGGGCCAGGCAAGGCCAGGGCCAGGCCAGGGCCAGGTCAGGCAAGTCAGGGCCAGCCAGGCCAGGCCAGCCAGGCCAGGGCCAGGCCAGGGCCAGGGCCAGGGCTAGGCCAGGCCAGGCCAGGCCAGGTGAGGCCAGAGGCCAGGCCAGGCCAGGCCCAGGCCAGGCCAGGCCAGGCCAGGCCAGGGTCAGGCCAGGCCAGGCCAGGCCAGGCCAGGCCAGGCCAGGACCAGGCCATTGCCAGGACCAGAGCCATGGCCAGGCCAGGCCAGGCCAGGGCCCAGGCCAGGCCAGGCCAGGCCAGCCAGGCCAGGGCCAGGCCAGGCCAGGCCCAGGTCAGGGCCAGGGCCAGGCCAGGCCAGGGCCAGGTCAGGGCCAGGCCAGGTGCCACCCAGGCCAGGCCAGGGCCAGGCCAGGCCAGGCCAGGCCAGGCCAGGCCAGGCCAGGAAGGGCCAGGCCAGGCCAGGGCCAGGGCCCAGGCCAGGCCACTCAGGCCAGGCCAAGGCCTCAGACAGGCCAGGCCAGGGCCAGGGCCAGGCCAGGCCAGGCCAGCCAGGCCAGGCCAGGCCAGGCCAGGCCAGGGCCAGGCCAGGTCAGCTAGGGCCAGGCCAGGCCAGGCCAGGGCCAGGCCAGGCCAGGCTAGGCCAGGTCAGGCCAGCCAGGCCAGCCAGCCAGGGTCCAGGCCAGGGCCAGGGCCAGGCTCAGGCCAGGCCAGGCCAGGGCCAGGCCAGGCCAGGGCCAGGGCCAGGCCAGCCAGGCCAGGGACAGGCTCAGGCCAGGCAGGCCAGGCTAGGGCCTGGCCAGGGCCAGGCCAGGGCCTAGGATACAGGCCAGGCCTAGGCTAGAGACAAAGCCTAGGCTATTGTCTGGCAGGGAGTTATGGCAAAGAACCCCCCAGCAACAGGCCAGGATGTAAAGGACTAGGCCAGTGAGCCAGGGCTAGGTGGAGCCAGTCTTTAGGCCAGGGCAGGGAGTAGAGCAGCAAAGGCATGATAGGCTAGGCTAGGCCAGGGCCAGGGACTAGAGTTAGGGCCAAGGCTAGCCCAGGCCAGGCGAATTAGGTTAGGCCAGGCCTCAATACGCTTAGGCCTAGGCCAGGAAAGAGTTTAGGCTTGTATATGAGACCAGGTTAAAGCCATGCGCTAGGCCAGAGTTAGCCCAGGCGCAGAGCCTAGGCCAGCGCCAGGAGGCCTAGGAGCCAGGATCTGGCCTGGCGGCTCAGGGGCTTAGGCCAGGTCAGGACAAGGCCAGGCTCCAGGTTGCCAAGGTGAGGCAAGACTAGGCCAGGGTCAGAACAGGCCACGTCGGGTAGGGTTAGGGCAGGCCTCAGGGGCAGGTGGCCAGTGCCAGGCCAGGGCAGAGCAAGCCAGGCCAGAAACAGGACAGCGGTCAGGCCACGTCCAGGCTTTAGGCCAGGCCAGGCTAGTTTTAGGCTAGTAGCCAATGCCAGGCCAGGTTGAAAAGAGCCAGGGCCTGGATTAGCTCTCAGGCCTAGGCCAGGTCAGGCTCTAGGCCTAGGGGCTAGGCTCAGTGCTGGCGCTAGCTTTTAGGTTAGGCTTAATGCTTCAGGTTAGGCTTTAGGCCTAGGCTTCGGGAATGTAGCCCCAGCCTCAGCCTCCTACCTTAATCTTAACCCTAACCCTAACCCGAACCCTATTCCTTAAACTCTAACCCTAACCCTATCCCTAACTCAACCTCAACGCTAACCCCAAACCATAACCCTGGCTCCAGCCTCGGCCTAGGCCTAGTGATGGCCTGGCCTATTTTGGCCTGAGCCTAGGCCTGGCCTAGGCCTGGCCCCTCTTCTCCGCCATGGCCCTGGCCTGGCCTGTCCTCGTCCTCGGCCCTGGCCTGACTTGGTGAGGCCTGCAGCCTGGCTTCGTCCTGGAAACTAGGCCTAGCCTGTTGGCCGCGCTGCAGCCTGGCCTAGCCCACTGCCTAACTGTACCACAACCTTGCCCTGGCCCTGTCGTGATTCTGGCTAACAGTATCCTGTCCATGGTCCTGGAGGCCTCTGGCCCTGGCCCTAGCATGCCCTGGCCAGGCCTGACTGCTTAAGCCTAGCCTAGCCCTAAGCACTGGCCTAGCCTACAGGCCTTTGCCTAGCCTAAGGTTGGCCTCGTCGGCTAAGCCCTACCCTAACACTAACCTAGCCTAGGCCCTGGGCCTGAGCCCTGGACCGCCCCTAGGCCGACACTAACGCCCAGCACTAGCCTGGCCCCTAACCAGCCTAGCTGGCCTAGGCCATAGCCTGCCAGCTGGCCTGACCTAGGGCTGTCTGGCCAGGACCTGGCCTGCCTCTGGCCCTGGCTTGCCTGGCCTGGGCCTGGCCTAGGCCTGCCCTCGGGGCCCTGCGCGCCTGGCCTGGCCCGGCCCTGCCTCTGGCCTAGCAATTACCTGGCTAGAGCCTGGCCCTGCTGGGGCCCCTGGCCTGGCCTGCCCTGCCTGGCCTGGCCTGGATCTAGGCCTGGCCTGGCCTACCTGGCCACTGGCCTGGCAGGCTCGCGTGGCCCCCGCCTGCCCTGCCTCTGTTCTTGCCTGGCCTGACAGCCTGCCCTGCCTAGGCTTGCCTGGCTGGCTAGACTGCCCTGCCTCCCAGCCTGGCCCCTGGCCTGCCCTGGCCTCGCCTGGCCCCCTGGCCTGGCCTGCCCCTGGCCCTGGCCTGGCCTGGCCCTGGCCTGGCCTGCCCTAGCCTGGCCTGGCCTGGCCTGGCCTGCCTGCCCTGGCTCTGGCCTGGCCTGGCACTGGCCTGGCCTGGCCTGGGCCCCTGGCCTGGCCTGACCCTGGCCTGGCCTGGCCTGGCCCTTGGCCCTGACCTGCTGGCCAGGCCTGCCCTAGCCTGCCCTGGCCCTGGCCTGGCTGGCCTGGCCTGGCACTCGCCCTGCTAGCCTGGCCTGCCCTGCCCTGTTGCCTAACCTGGCCCTTGGCCTGGCCTGACCTGGCCTAGCCACTGCCCTAGGCCTGCCACTGCCCCTGGCCTGGCCTGTCCTGGCCTGGCCTGTCCTGAAGCCTAGGCCCTGGCCTGGCCTAGCACCGGCTTAGCCCTGGCCCTGGCCTGCCTGGCCTAACCCTGACTCTGGCCCTAGACCTGGCCCTGGACCTGGCCAAGGCATGGCCCTGGACCTGGCCTGTCCTAGCCCAGCCTGCCTGCACTGACCCAAGCCTGGCCTGCCACTGACCTAGCCTGGCCGCCCACCGTAATCTGGGTGCACCCTGCCCTGGCCTAGGCCCTGGCCTGGCCTAGGCCTGCACTGGCCTTGGCCTAGGCCTGGCCTGGCCTAGGCCTTGGCCTGCCGCTGGCCCCTGGCCTGGCCCTCGCCCTGGCTCGTCTGCCCTGGCCTTGGCCACTGCCTCCTGCCCTGCCCTTGACCCCGGCCTGCGATGGCCTGACCGGCCCTGGCCCTCTGTCAATTGTCCCTGGCCTGGCCTGGCCCTGTCCTGGCCTAAGGCCTGGCCTAGCCTGGCCTGCACTGACTAACCCTTGCCTTGGCCCGGACCCGGCCTAGCATAGGTCTTATTCTAGCACTAACCACAGGCCAACCTGTGCCTGTTCTTAGCCTATCCTAGCCTATTTGGCCCTGAAAAATGGCCTAGCCTAAGCGCACTAGCACTAAGCACTGACACTGGTTCTAGCCTAGCCCTACCTAATAACCCAGCTCTAGCTTACCCGCCCTGGGACAGCCTAGGCTCTCCACCTAGCCTGCCCTGGTCCTGGCCCTGGCCTCTGGCCCTGGTCCTAACCCTCGCCTAGCCCTGGCCTTAAGCCTGGCCCCTGCCCTAGCCTGGCCTTGGCCTAGGCCCTGGCCTAGCCTAGCCTGGCCTGCCCAGGCCCTGGGCCTGGCCTGGCCCTGCTCTGGCCTAACTGGCCCTGGCCTAGGCCCTGGCTCAACTCCCCTGACCTAAAACGTGACCAGTCTAAGGCTTCAATGGTAGTGCTGGCCTTGACACCTGATGCCTGGCCCCAGCACTCGGCCCCCCCCCTGCCCTGGGCCCTGCTAGCCTGGCCCTGGGTACTGGCCTGGCCCTGGCCTATTGGGTAGGCCAGGCCCCTGGCCGGACCCAGGCCCTGGCCTGGCCTAAGGCCTGGAGTGCTGGCCTCCCCCCTGCACCTAGGCCAGATCCCTGGCCTGGCCCTGGCCTGACCTGACCACAGGCCCTGGCCTCCCTAGCCTAGCGTAGCCTAGTACTTTAGTGGGCTGGCCTGAGTTGGCCGCCCCTGGCCTAGGCCATGGCCATAGGTCCTGGCCTCGGCCTGGCCAAGGCCCTGGCCCTGGCCTGGCCTGGCTAACCTAGGCCCTAGCCTTGGCACTGGCCCTGGCCCTAGGCCTGGCCTGGCCTAGCCCTGGCCTATACGCCTGTCCAAGCTCCTCTGGAGCCCAGCCCCTGGGCCCGGCCCGTCCTGGCCCCTGGGCTGGGCCTGGCACCTAGGCCTAGCTCTGGCTTGGCCAGGCCCTAGCCAAGTCCTGGCCTGGTTCTGGCGCTGGCCTAGCCTGAGGCCTGGCACTGGCCTAGGTCTGGCCCTGCCTAGCCTAGGCCTGGCCTTGGGCCTGGTGCTTGCTGGCCTGCCCTGGCCCTGGCCTGACTCTGGCCAGGCCTGGGCTCGGCTGAAAAGGCTTTCTTAGCCTAATTTGGCCCTTAGGCCTGGCCCTGGCCTGGCCCTGGCCCTAGCCCTAGGCCCCTAGCCTAGGCTGGCCTGTTACTGGCTGGCACTGTGCTCTGGGCCCTGGCCTGTCCTGTAGACGTGGATTAAACCTGCCCCCTGGCCCTGGGCCTGGCCTAGTCCTGGGCCACTTTGCTGGCCTACATTTGTGACTGTCCTATTGCCCTGACCCCCTTTCTGGCCTTAGTGCACTGGCTACCTGGCGACCTCTGGCCTTAGGCTCAGGCTGACCCTGGCCTGGCCTGGCCTTGGCCTGGCCCTAAATAATATTTTTTCTTAATTGTTGGTGCTGGCCTGGCTGGCTGGCCTGTGGCTCCAGGCATTGCCTTGCCTTCCTGTGGCCCCCTGGCCTGATGAGATCCTAAGGCCTGGTCCTGGCCCTGGCCTATTGTGCTGGCCTGACCCTGGGCCTAGCCCTGGCGCACCGTGGCCTGACACTGGCCTGCCACTGTGCCTCTGCCCTGCCGTGGCCTGGCCTGGCCTGGCCGTAGGCCTGCACTGGCCTGGCTGGCAGCCAATCAGGCCTTCCTAAACACTAGGCCTAATGCTAACCTACAGCCTGACCTGAAAGCATTCAGCCTGAGTGGGGGGTCCTGAGAGCCCCTGAAGCCTAGGCCTACACTCTTGCTATTCAACCCAACGATGGCTTGTATCCTGGCCACAAACCTGGGCCTAAGCCTGCCTCGCCCCCCACTTGCCTTGCCATGCCCCCTTAGGCCACCATCGTAGTTGGCCTGCAGGCCGCAGTTCTTGCCTGGCCTGGCCTGGCACTGAGCACTGGCTCCCCCATTGCCTTGGCCTGCTCCCCCAGCCTATCTGCCTGGCATTCAATCCTAGCACTAGCCTGGCCCTAGGCCACCACCCCAACCTGGCCCTAGTGCTGTTCTAACCGTAACCTAGGCCTGTAAAATACTGTAAACAATGAAGCCTAATAGTAAGTTTGCGCTAGCTTGTGGCCTAAGCCTAACCCCAAGCCAGCCTGCCTTACTCGGCCTGCCCTAGGTTAAGCCTGGCCGCCCCTATGGGCCTGCTCAGACCTAACCATGGCTTTAACCTAACCATATCCTAAACTTGGGCTCTTTCCTAGCCTAACCTAAAACCTAACTAACCCTAAACCAAAACTAACCCCTAGCATTAACCTAATTCAACTACTTCTGCTTAAACCTGCCCCTGCTAACAATAACACTAAACAACAGCCCCTACCCGGCCTGCCGACCCTGCCCTGGCCCTGGCCAAGCACTGCCTGGCCTGTCCTGGAGGCTGGCCATGGCCTGAGCACTGGCACTGGGCGCTGCAGAGCCAGGCGCAACGCTGGCGGCCTAAGGCTGACGTGACCTGACCTGGAGGCCTGGGCCTTGGCCTGTGTTGGAGTGCCTCAGGCTGGCCTGTGCACGGCCTGGCCTAGGCCCAGGCCATAGGTCCCGGCCTGGCCTGGCAGTGGCGATGGCATTGACCGCCGGCATCGGCTGGCCCATGCCTGGCTCTGGGCGCGGCCTGAAGATGACACTAGGCCCTGAAGCCTAGTCCTGGCCTGACGTGATCCTGACCTGCCCTAGGCCTGGACGTGACCTGGCCTGCAAGGCCTAAGGCTGCCCACTGGCCTAGCCTGGCCAGGCCCTGCCCTGCCTATTTCAATGTGCCTGGCCACTGTGCCTCGCTGGCCTGGCCCTGTGCTTGGCCCTGGGCCTGGCTCTGGCCTGGCCCTGGCTATTGCACAGGCCCTAGCCTGGCCTAGGCTCTGGCCTGGCCTATTTGGCCTCAGCCTGGCCTGGCTCTGTCCTGGCCTGACTGCCTGGCCCCCTCAGGCCTGGCCTGGCTCTAATCCTTGCCTGGCCCTAGCCTAGCCTAGCCTGCTCTTTGCTCTGGCCTAGGCTGGCCCTAGCCTGGCTCTGGGCTCTGGCCCCTGGCCTGGGCCTGAGCCTGGCCCAGCCTCCCTGGCGCTGGCCTATCCTGGCCTGGTTTCTGGCCCTGGCCTATCCTGGCCTCTTCCTAGCCTAGCCTGGCAATGGACTTTGCCCTGACCCTGGCCCTGGCCCCAACCCCTAGCTCTGCCCAGCCTAGCCTCAACCTGGCCCAGCCTGCCCTGGCCCTGGCCTGGCTCTGGCCAAGCTGACCCTGGCCCTGGCCCTGCCTGGCCTGGCCCAGCCCCAGGCCCTAGGCCCTGGCCTAGGCCTGGCCTGGCCCTGGACTGCCCTGGCCCCAGAGCCTGGCCCTGGCCTGGCCTGGCCCTGGCCCTTGCCCTGTCCTGGCCCTGAGGCCTGACCACTGGCCCTGGCCACTCATGGCCTGGCACTGGGCCCTTGGCCTGGTTCCTGTTCTGGCCTGGCCCTGGCCCTGCCTGCCCTGGCCTTGCCTGGCCTGCCCTGATCACGGCCCTGGCCTGGGCCTGGCACTGGCCTTGCCTCGAGCCTGGCCTGGCCCTGGCCTGGCCTGGCCTGGCCTGGCCTGGCACTGGCTGGCCAGCCTGGCCCCTGGGCCTGGCCTCTGGCCTGGCCTGGCCTGGCCTGTCCCTCCTGGCCCTGGCCTGGCCTGGCCTGCCCTAGGCCTCTTCAGGCCTGGGGCCATGGCCAGCCTGGCCTGGCCTAGGCCTCAGGCCCTGGCCTGGCCTGGCCCTGGCCTGGCCTCTGGCCTGGCCCTGACAAGGCCTGGCCTGGCCCTGGCTCTGGCCTGGCATCTTGTGCTGGCACTGGCCTGGCAC
>CAKJTW010000674.1:0-26932 GCA_917880005.1 Nanger dama
GGACTAGGATAGGCAGGGCCAGGGGCATGCAGGTCTTAGGCCAGGGCCAGACGAGCCATGGCCAGGCCAGGGTCACGGCCAGGCTATAGCCAGGGCCTAGGCCAGGCCAGGACAGGCCAGTGCCAGGCCAGTGCCAGGGCCATGACAGGCCAGGACTGTGCCCAGGCCAGTGCCAGTGCCTGGGGCTCAGTGCCAGGCCTAGCCACAGGCCAGGCCAGGGCCTGGGCCAGGCCAGGCAGTGCAGGGCGGCGGCAGGTGCAATGTGTCATGGCCAGGGGCTAGGCCTTGGCCTAGGCAGGCCTTGGCTTCAGGGCCAGGCCAAAACAGAGCCAGGTCTGCCAGTGCTAGGCTGTGGGCCTACGGCCAGGGGCAGGGCTGGGGCAAGTGTAGGGCAATCTGCAGCTGCCAGGCCAGGCTCCTGGTGCCAGGCCTGGGCAAGGTCAGGCCAGCTTCCATGGCCAGAGCCCCAGGCCCAGGCCCAGGGGCAAGGGCAGGGGCCACAGAACCTGGGCCGACAGGGCCAGGGACCACGGCCAGCGCCAGGCCAGCATCAGGCCAGACCAGGCCAGGCCAGCTGTTGTGCTCAGGCCAGGGCCAGGCTTCCAGGCCAGAGCCAGGGACAGGGGCCATACAGTGGCAGGCCAGTGCCAGGACAGGCCAGGCGCCAGGCCAGCCCGGGGCCAGATCAGGGCCTAGGCCAGGTGGGCCAGGACCAGGCCTCACGAGCGCCAGGGCCAGGAGCCAGGGACAGGGCAGTGGCAGGGCATGGGCCTGTTACGTCAGGCCAGGATGGTCATTGCTTGTTGTGACTTTGTTTGTGTTGAGGGTTCGGGTTAGTGTTGGGTTAGGTTTAGACCAGAGTTAGTGTAAAGTGCCAGGTTTAGGGTTAAGAGTTAGGGCCCAGGTTATGTTAAGGTTAGTGTTAGTGTTAGGTAAGGTTAAAGGGTTGGAGCAGGTTTAGGTTCAAGGTTTGTTGGGGTTCTGAGATGGAGGTGGGGCCAGCGTTTAGTTGAGTGCCAGGAGTTAGAAAGAGGCCCAGGTTAGGGCCAGGCCAGAACAGTGCCAGGGTTATAAGATTGAAGTTAGTATTAGGAATGCAGTTAAGGTGCCAGGGGTTGGGGTTGGGGTTAGGGTTTGGGTTAGATGTTAGGTTAGGTTTTGGGTTATGTTTAGGGTCAGGCCAGGGATAACGGCCCAGGACAGGCCAGGGCAGCGTATGGGTGCGCAGAGGTAGGGGCAGGGCGCGGTGGGAGTTAGGTTAGGTTTAGGGTTAGGGTTAGTGTTATGGTTAGGTTTGGGGTTGTAGTTAGGGTTAGGGTTAGTGTTTCGGTTAGGTTAAGGTTAGGATTAGGGTTT
Organism: Nanger dama; assembly: GCA_917880005.1. Classification (NCBI taxonomy): domain Eukaryota; kingdom Metazoa; phylum Chordata; class Mammalia; order Artiodactyla; family Bovidae; genus Nanger; species Nanger dama. Next base: position 1,357 of record CAKJTW010000674.1, read on the forward strand.
AGAACAAGGTTAGAGTTAGTGTTAGGGGATAAGGGGTAGGGGGTAGGGGCATGTGTTGGAGTTAAGGGTTAGGGTTAGGATTGGGTTAGGGGTTGAGTATTGGGAGTTAGGGTTCAGGAGTTATGGTTGAGGGTTGGTTAGGGTTAGGTTAGTGTTAGGTTAAGTGTTAGTGCCAGGCTTAGTTTCCAGGTTGGGATTAGGGCCAGGGATAGGGCCAGTGTTAGGTTTATGTCAGGGTTTGGTTAGGTTTAGGGGGTAGGGGGTAGGGTTAAGGGTAGGGGAATGGGTTGGGTTTAGTAATGGAGCCAGGTTTAGGCCGGTAAGAGCCAGGGATTAGTTTTAGGGTTAGTTTAGGGTTTGGCCCAGGATCCGTGCCAGGTGCAGTGGTTAGGCCTCCAAGGACAGGTTAGGCCCAGGGTTGAGTGCTAGGAGCTGGGAGCTGGGCCAGGCTAGGAGGTTAGGGGTTAGGCCAGAGCCAGGCCAGAGTTAAGGTTAGGTTTAGAAGTTAGTGTTAGGGTTATGGCCAGTGCCAGTGTTAGGGTTAGGTTCAGGGCAGGTATGTTTAGGTTTAGGGTTGGAGTTGGGGTTAGGGATAGGAACCAGGCCAGCGTTACTGCCAGTGCCAGGCCAGGAAGGCCAGTTCAGGGTGGGGTTAGTGTTAGAGTTAGGGCCAGGCGTTAGGTTAGTGTTACGGCCGGTTAGCTTTGGGGTTGCGGATGGGGGCGGCCAGGTTAGGGCCAGGTGTTAGGGTTAAGGTAATGTTTGGGTTATGTTTAGGGTTAGGGCCAGTGTTTAGGTTTAGGTTAGGGTTAGGCATTAGGGTTTAGGGTTGGGTTTCCAGGTTTAGGTTAGGGCCAGGAGTAGTGGTATGGGTTGGAGCAGGCCAGGGCCAGGTTAGGGCCATGGTTAGGTTTAGGGTTAGGGGCAGAGTTAGGGATCAGCTTTAGGGATAGGGGTTAGGGTTAGGTCAGTGGTCAGGGTTAGGGTTAGGGTTAGTTTGTGTTATGGTTAAGGTTAAGGTTAGTGCCCAGGTTAGGTTACAGTTAGGGATTATGGTTTGAAATGGGTTAGGGTTGGGGTTACGGATAGGTGCAGGGCAGTTGTATGGGTTGGACCCAGAGTTTAGGTTTAGCACGGGTTTATAGCCAGCCCCAGGCCAGGAGTTTTGGGTTATGTTGAGTGATGCCAGGCCAGGCCAGGTAAGGGTTAGGTTTTAGGGTTAGATGCAGGAAGCATTAGCCAGTGTTGGGGTTAGTGTTGGGGCCAGGGTTAGGAGAGGTTTGGTTTAGGGTTAGGACTAGAACAGGGTTAGGGTTAGGTTAGGGACAGGATGCGGTTAGGGTTAGTGTTGGGGGTTGGGGTTGGATGTTGAGTGCCAGGTTAGGGGTTGACTAGGGGTTTGGTTTATTGTTGTGAGATTGGGTTTCTGTTCAGTGCTAGGGCCAGGCCAGGGGCACAGGGATTAGGAAGCGGTTAGGGTTAGGGTTAGGCTTAGGGTTAGGGTTAGTGTTAGGTTTAGCCTTAGGATAGGCCGGGTTTGGTTAGGGTTAGTGCTAGGTAGGGGGCGGCAGGTGTGGGTTGGGGGTTAGGGTTAGGAGTTAGGGTTGTGCCAGGGCCAGGGGTTATTTTAGGTTAGGTTTAGCTTTAGGCCAGGGTTAAGGGGAAGTAAGGTTTAGGGGGTTAGGTTAGGTTAGGTTTTAGAAGAGGCTTAGGTTAGGTTAGGTTTTAGAGTTAGGAAATGGTTAGGCCAGGGTTGGGGTTGGGGTTAGGGTTAGGTTAATTTAGGGTTTGGGTTAGTGTTAGGTTAGGTTTGGAGTTTGGAGGCCAGGTTTAGTTAGGTTTAGGAGCCCAGGTTAGGTATGAGGGTTTAGTTTTAGGTTAGGGTAGGGTTTGGATTAGGGTAGCTTTAGGTTGAGGTTAGTGTTAGGGTTAGTTTTAGGATTAGGTTCAGGACTGGGGCCAGGTTAGGGCCAGGTGACAGGTTAGGCAAAGGGCAGGGTTAGGCCACCCAGACGAGCCAGTGCCAGGGCCATAGCCAGGGAGGCCAGGTCACGGCCAGGGTGAGAGCCATTGTTTAGGCCAGGCCAGGCCAGGTTTCCAGAGCCGGGTTAGTGCCAGGCCAGCTGGAGGACAGGACGGTTGGGGACAGGGTTTGTGTTAGTGTTATGTTTTTGTGTTAGGGCCAGACCTAGGCCAGGCCAAGAAATAGCCCCAGGTTAGTGTTACAGTTAGGGCCAGTGTTAGGGTTAGCCAGGTTAGAGCCAGGGTTTTATTAGGCCAGGCCAGGCCTAGGGGTCAGGCCAGGTCATGAGCTGCATTTAGGGTTAGGTTTGGGTCCAGGTTGAGCCAGGGTTTCAGGTCAGGTCAAGGTTAGTTCAGGATTAGAGTTTAGGTTTGGGGGTTAGGGTTAGAGGGTAGGGCAGGGTTAGACCTTAGGTTAGGTTAAGTCCAGAGGGCCAGTGTCAGGTGTAGGGGCCAGAGCCAGACTCAGGTTTAGATGTAGTGTTAGGGTTTAGTTTAGGGCCAGGGTTTAGGTTTAGGGTTAGGCGAAGTTTTTAGAGTTAGGGATACAGGTAATTGTTAGTGTTAGTGTTAGGTTGGGTTAGGTTTATGAATAGGTTTAGGTTTTAGGCTTAGGTTAGGTTTAGGGAGGTTGGAGTTGGGGTTAGAGATACAGGATTAGGATTAGGTTACTGCCAGGCTAGAGCTTAGGTCAGGTTTAGGTTTGGGGTTAGGTTAGGATTATGGTTAGGTTAGGTTAAAGGTAGGGTATGGTTGGATTAGGGTTGGGGTTGGAGTTAGGGCCAGGGAATGGGTTGGGGTTAGGGTTGGGTTTAGGGTTAGGTTTAGTTAGGATTAGGTTAGGGTTAGTGTTTAGGGTTAGGGTCAGGTTTAGTGCATGAGGATATAATGGCCAGGTTAGGGTTAGGTTAGGTTAGGTTAGGGTAGCCCCCAGGATCCAGGCCTAAGGTTTAGGTTAGGGCCAGACAGGATTCCAGGTTAGGCCGCTTGGGTTAGGCTTTAGGGGCCAGGCCTTGCAGGTTAGGTTTAGGGCCAGGGTTAGTGATTAGGCCAGGTTAGTGTTAGGGTTAGGCCAGGCCACAGTTGAGTTAGGGTTAGGCCACGTTTAGGCAGGCCAGGCCAGGCCTAGGCCAGGCTAGGTCAGGGATTGAGATTTTAGACAGGATTAGTGTTAGGGTTAGGGGTTAGGGGTTAGGGTTTGGGGTAGGGTATGTGGTGGAGTTAGATTTAGGATTAGGATTGGGTTAGGGTTAGTGTTAGGCTAAGATTTATGATTAGGTTATTTTAGGTTGGGTTTAGGATTAGAATTAGTGTTAGCGTTAGTGTTAGGGTTAGGTTAGGTTAGGTTAGGTTAGGTTAGGTTTAGTGTTAGGTTAGGTCATATTTAGTGTTTAGTGTTAGGTTAGGGCTAGGGTTGAGGTTATGTTTAGGGTTAGGTAGGTTTAGGTTTAGGTTGGGGTTGGAGTTAGGGATAGGATTAAGTGTTAGCATTACTGTTAGGTTAGTATTCTAAGTGGTTTAGGTTTAGGGTTAGGGTTAAGATTAGAAGTAGGGTTAGGTGTTGTGTTTAGGTTAGGGTTAGGGTTAGGGGTTAGGCAGGGATAGGGTTAGAGGTAGGGGGTAGGTTTAAGGTTAGGGTTTAGAAGAATTAGTGTTAGGGTTAGGTTGGGCCAGGCCAGGATTTGGGTTGGGGCCCGGTGTATGGGTGGGGGCAGTGAATGGGTTGAGTTTGGGATATGTGGTTAGGTTTAGGGTTGGAGGTTGTGACCAGGGTTAGGTTAGTGTTTGGGGCCAGGGCCAGTGTTAGTGTTAGAGTTTAGGGTTTAGTGACAGAGTTAGGGTAAGGATAAGGTTAGGGCCAGTGCCAGGGCCAGGGTTGGGTTAGGGCCAGGGTAAGGGGTTGGGCCAGTGTTGATGTTTTACTTTAGTAGTAGGTTTAGAGCCAGGGTCTGGGCCAGGTTTAGGTTTAGTGTTTAGGCCAGGGTAAGGGTCATGTTTAGGGCCAGGGCCAGGGTTAGAGCTTGGGTTAGGGTTAGGTTTTTAGGGTTAGGGTTTGGGTTAGTGTTAGGGTTAGAGTTAGGGTTAGGGCTAGGTTAGGGTTAGGGCTAGGAGCTAGTCCTAGGGCTAGGCTAGCCAGTTAGGCTTAGTCTCTGGGGGTAGGTTAGTTTAGGGTTAGGTTTAGGGTTAGTGTTAGGTTAGGTTTTGGGTAGGGGTAGGGTTTAGTGTTAGGGTTGGGGTTAGGTTAGATTAGGTTACTCTTAGGTTGAGTGCAGAAGAGGCCAGGGGTTTAGGTTTAGGTTAGGTTAGAACAAAGTTACAGGCCGAGGCAGGATGGGGCAGGGTTAGGTGGGATAGGGACAGGGTTAGTGTTAGGACTGGGTTTAGTGTTAGGTTTAGGGTTAGTGTTAGGGTTAGGGTTAAGTTAGGATTAGGTTTAGTGATAGGTTAGGTTAGGGTTAGTCACAGGATTAGTGGTAAGGAAAGGTTGGACGAGTTAGGGTTAGGGGCTGAGGTTAGGCTTAGGGTTGCTAGGGTTAGGGCCATGGATAGGGTTAGGGCAGGGGTAGGCCTAGGTTAGGTTAGACGAGTGAGGGTTTGGGATAGGTTAGGGATAGAGTTAGGTTACAGTTAAGGTTAGGTTAGAGTTACGGGCAGGGTTAGGTTAGGTTAGGGTATGGTTATTTTAGGTTAGGTTTTAGGTTTAGGTTAAGGCTTGTTTTAGGTTAGGGTTAGGTTAGGTTAGTGGTTACGGTTAGGTCCAGGCAGGGGCAGGGAAGGGGTTGGGGTTAGGTTATTGATTAGGTTTGGGGTTTGTAAGGATTTGGGTTAGGCTAGTGTTTAGAGTTAGGTTAACGTTAGGTTTAGTGTTTAGTGATAGAGTTAGAGAAAGTGATAGAGTTAGGGTGGGGTTAGAGCTGGGATAGCATTAGGTTTAAGGTTTAGCTGTTTAGGGTTAGGTTAGGGGTTAGGGTTTAGTGTCAGGTTTTGGTCAGGGATAGGGTTAGGGGGTTAGGGCTAGGGGTAGTGTTAGGTGTAGGGTATGTGTTGGGGTTTGGGTTAGGTAAGGTTAGGGTTGGGTTAGGTTAGGTTAGGGGTTCAATGTTAGGTTATGTTTAGGTTTATGGTTATGGTTATGGTTTGGGTTATGGAAGGGGAGAGGGTTAGGGTCTAGGGATAGTGCTAGGGATAGGGCTAAGGCTAGGGCTAGGGTTAGTGTTAGGTTAGGTTCAGGTTTAGGTTATGATTAGTTTTAGGTTATGTAGGGTTAGGTTTAGAGTTGGGTTATGGATAGGGTTAAGGTTTAAGGTTTAGGTTAGGTTAGGTTTAGGTTAGGATTTGGGAAGGTTAGGTTAGGGTTAGTGTTAGTGGTAGTGTTAGAGGTAGGGCTATGTGTTGGGGTTTGTGTTAGGTTAGGTTAGGGTTAGGGTTAGGGGTTAGTGTTAGGTTCAGGATTTAGGGAGAGGGTTAGGTTGTGGGTTTAGGCTAGGGAGAGCTTTAGGCCAGTGCCAGTGCCAAGGGGCCAAGGCCAGGTCTAGGCCATGTGGATTACTGTAAGGGTTAGGTTCAGGTTAGGGTTATGGTTAGGTTTAGGTTAGGATTATGGCTTAAAGATAGGCTAGGGTTAGGTTAGGGGTTAGAGCAGGGTTATGATTAGGTTTGGGTTCTATGGTTAGGTTAGGGTTTAAAGGTTTAGGGTTAGGTTAGAGAACAGGGCGAGGATAGGGTTGAGGCTAGGTTTAGGGATAGGGTAGGGTAGGGCATGTGTTGGAGTTAGGCTAGGTTAGGTTAGGTAGGGTTCAGGTTAGGTTAGGCTTAGTGTTATGGCTGGGCCAGGCTAGTGTTAGGGTGTAGGCTAGGGGTAAGGGATTTTGGGCCAGGAAGGTTTAGGGTTGGGCCAGGTTGGTTTAGGGCCAGGTTAGTTTTAGGTTAGGGTTTAGGGTTGGGGTTAGGCACATGGGCAGGGGCAGGGCCAGGGCCAAGGATAGGGTGAGGCACAGGGCCAGTGCTAGTGCCAGGGCCAGGTTTAGAGCCAAGGCCAGGGGCCAGGTTAGAGTTAGGTTAGGTTAGGGCCAACGCCAGGGTTTAGGGTTAGGTTTGGGGATAGGGATAGGATTAGGTTAACGAGTTACAGTTAGGTTAGGGTTAGAAGAGGTTTTGGTTTAGGTTAGGGCCAGAATAGGGTTAGGTTAGGTTAGGTTAGGCCAAGGTATTGTTAGGGTTTAGGTTGGGGTTTAGGTTAGGGTTAGGAGGTTAGGGTTAGGGTTTTAAGGTTAGGCCAGGCCAAGGGTTTAGGGATAGGGTTAGGGGTTAGGGTTAGGATTAGTTAGGGTTAGGTTAGGGTATGGGTTGGAGGTTAGGGTTAGTGTTAGGGTTAGGTTAGGCTAAGTTAGGTTAGGGTTAGGGTTTAGGGTTAGTTAGGTTAGGGTTAGGGTTAGGGTTAGGATTAGGGTTTGGTTATGGTTGGGATAGGGTTAGGGTTTTTTTAGGGTTAAATTTAGGGTTTAGGTTAGGTTAAGGGTAGGGATTAGGTTTTGCCTAAGGATAGGCTTAGGCCTTGGGCCAATGTTAGTTCTATGGGCTAGGGCTAGGTTAGGGTCAGGGTTAGGTTAGGTTTAGGGTTAGGGTTAGGCTTAGGTTCAGGTTAGGCTGAGGGTTACAAGCTAGTGTTACATAGTGTTAGGTTGGTGTTAGGTTATGTTAAGATTAGGTTTAGGTTATTGTTAGGTTAGGGTTTGTGTTAGGGTTATGTTAGTGTTAGGATTAGGCTCTGTTTGTTAGGTTAGGGGTAGGGGTATGGGTAAATGTAGGCTTCTGGTGGGTTGCTGGATTTTGGTTAGGCTTTTGGATTTGTGCCTTAGTTAGGTCACAAGCTAGTTTTAGGTTAGAGTTTAGGTTTAGGTTAGGGGTTAAGGGTTAAGGGTAGGATAGACCTAAAGATAGGTTATTAGGGCCTATCCGGAATGCTAGGTTAGGTTAGGGTTAGGTGGGTTATTGGTTTAGGTTAGGTTAGATTTTAGAGTTAGGTTAGGTTAGGTTTTAGTGTTAGTTTTAGGCTGTTTTTAGGTTTACGGTTAGGTTATGCTCTTGGCTTAGGATAGGTTTAGGCTTAGGTTCTGGGGTTGGGGTTAGGATAAGATTAGGTTAGCGTTACTGTTAGGACTACAGTTAGAAAGAGGCCTCTAGGTTTAGGTTATGGTTAGAATAGGGTTATGCTTAGGGCTAGGCTATAGTTAGGATATGATTAGGTTAGGGTTGTAGGTTGGGGTTAGGTTAGAGTTAAGGTTAAGGGTTAGGTTAGGCTTAGTGTTAGGTTTGCATTATGTTTAGGTTAGGGTCAGTGTTTATGTTTGTGTTAGGTTAGGATTAGGTGGTTAGGATTAGGTTAGGTTAGAGTTGTGTTAGGTTAAGGATTAAGGTTTATGGTTATGGTTAGGTTAAGGCTTATGGTTAGGGGGTTTGGCTCAGTGTTAGGTTAGGGTTAGGGTAGGGGCAGGGTTAGGGGTAGTTAAAGGTTAGGCTGGGTTAGGTTAGAGTTAGGGATAAGGTTCTGGGTATAGGATAGGGTTAGGATTATTGTTAGCCTAGGGAGAGGGTAAGGATTAGGTTTGGGTTAGAGTTGGGTTAGGCTTAGGTTAATGTTTAAGATTTAGGTTAGGGTAGGGAGGTGTAGGGGTATCTGTTGGGGTTTGGGTTAGAGTTAGGATTACCAAGATTAGTGAAAGGGCTTGAATTTAGCCTCAGCATTAACCTTAACCCTAACCCTAACCCAACCCTAACCCTAATCGTAACCCTAACCTCAATCCCTAACCCTACCCTCAACCCTAACCCTAACCCTTTCCAAAACCCTGATCCTAACCCTCAATCTGACCCTAAACACTAACCGTAACCCTAACCCTAACACTAACATAACCCTAACCCTAACTCCTAACCCTAACTCAAAACCTAACACTGAACCCTAACACTAACCCCAACTCTAACTCTAACTGTAACCACAACCCTAATCCTAACCCTAACCCCTAACCCTAACCGTAACACTAACCCCACTACCTAACACTAACTGGTCTAAACCTAAAATAACGCAACCCTACCTCTATCCCCACCCTTAACCCTAAACCTAACCCAAACCTACCCCACACCTAACCCAACCTAAGCCTAACCCAACCCTACCCCCTACCCTAATGTTAACCTGAAAAACCCCACCCAACCCTAACCCTAACCCTAGCCCTAGCCCAAGCTCCCAACCCTGTACCTCAGCCCCAGATCTGACCCTAGCACTAGCCCTACCCTAACCCTAACCATAATGCTAAACTCTAAACCCTAAACTTAACCCTCCTAACCCTAACCCCTAACACCAAACCTAACCACAGCCCCTAACCCTACCCTAAACTTAACACCAACCCCAACCGTAGGCCTGTCTCAGCCCTAGCATTAACCCTAACCCTAACCAAACCGACCCCAACACCAACCTCTACCAACACTTTCCTAAACATCATCTCTAAACCAGAATTCTAACCCTAAACCTGAACACTAACCCTAACCCTAAGCATAACCGAAACCTGACCCTAACCCTAACGCTAAACCTAACCCTAACCCTAACCCTAAACAAAACCCCAAACCTAATCCTAACCTTAACCCTAACCCCAACCCCAATCCTAACTATAAACCTAACACTAACCAATCCCCTAACCCCTAACACTAAACCTAACCTAACACTAACCAAAACACCTAATCCTACCATTAACCCTAACCTCAACTATAACTTTAACCCATATCTAACCCTAACACTAACCCTAACGCTTCAAACTTAACCCTAACCTTAAACCTAACGCTAACACTAACGTTAACGCTAACCCTAACCATAAACCCTGACACTGACCTTGACCCCAACCCTAATCAACACTAAACCTAACCCTAATGCTAACCCTAAACCCTAACCCTAAGCCCTAACCCTAACCCTAACACCTAACCCAACTCCTAACCGTAACCAAAACTCCTAACACTAACCCTAACCCTAACCCTAAAACCAAACCCCTAACCCCTAACCCCAACACCTAACCCTAACCCTAACAAAACACCTAACCCTAACCCTAAACCTCTTTCTAACCCTAAACCTAAGAGTAACGCTAACCCTAACCCTAAAACCAACGTTAAAAACAAACACTCCAACCCTAACCCTAAACCTAACCCCAATCCTAACCCTAACCCTAATACCTAACCCTATCCCTAACCCAACACTAACCCTAACCCTAACCCTAGCCTTAATCCAGCTAACCATAGCTCCCAGCAACACTAGACCTAACCTTAACCCAACTCAAACCCTGACCCTGACTCTGACCCTTGACCCTGACCCTGATCCTGACCCTAACCCTAACCCTAAGCCTAACCCTAATGCTAAACACTAAACTAACAAACACTAACACTAACCCTAAACCCTAACCCTAACCCTAAACCTAACCCCTAAACCTAACCCTAACCCTAACACCAACCCTAAACCTAACCCCTAACCCCAACCCTAACCCTAACACCAACCCCAACGCTAACACTAACCCCAACCCTAACCCTAACCCTATCCCCAAACCTAAACCTAACCCTATCCCTAACCCTAACCCTAACCCCCACCCCAACCCTATCCCCCACCCAATCCCAACCCTAACCCCAACCCCAACCCTAACCCTAATCCCTAACCCTAACGGTAATCTAAACCTAACCTTAACCCGGTAATCCTATCCCTAACACTATCCCTAACCCCTAAACTTATCCCTAATGCTAACGCTAACACTAATGCTAATCCTAATGCTAACCCTAAACCTAAACCATGACCCTGACCCCTGACCCTAACCCTAACTCTAACCCTAAAACTAACCCTAACCCTAACGCTATCCCCTAAACCTTAACCCTAACCTCAAGTCTAACGCTAACCAAAATCCCTAACCGTAACCATAACCCCAACTCCTAAAACCTAAAACTTCTAACCCTAAACCTAAGAGTATCGCTAACACTAATCCCTAACCCTAATTTGGCCCAAACCTACCGCACTCCCTAACCCTATCCCTACACCTAACCCTAACCTAATCCTAATCCTAAACCTAACCACAGCCCCTAACCCTACTTACCCCTACCACTAACCCCATGCCTAAACCCCAAACCGGCAACCCTAACCCGAACTTCCAACACCAAACACCAATCCTTATCTTAACCCTAACCTGACCCTAACACTAACCCCCAAGCATAACACCCACCACAAATTCCCCAAACCTACCAGTCCCTAGCACTAACCCTATTCTAACCCCAACCCCAAACCCAACTCCTCTTCTAACCCTAAACTTAATAGCAATGCTAAACCCAAACCTAAACTTAACCCCAACGCCAACCCTACTCTTACCAGATGGCTAATCCTATCCTCTAACCTTAACCGTAAAACCATAATCTTTAACCTAAACCTAACCTAACTTCTAACCAGCTGAAGCAACAGCCCTAGCCACAGCACTAGCCCCGCCCAAACCATACCTAGCCCTAAACCCAAACCCAACCCCTAAACCTAATCCTATTCCCAAACCCTAACCCCAACCCTAACCTTAACCCCAACACTAAACACTAACCCCTAACCCCCCAAGTCTACCCTAATCCTAACCCTAACCTAGCCTCGGCCCAATCCCAACCCTCACCCCAACTTTAACCCTAACATCTATTCTAAGCATAAATCCCTTACTAACTTAACCCCTAACCCCAATCCCCAACCCTGACCCCAACCATAATTCCTAACCCTAACCCCAAACCTAATCCCTATCCCCAACCACAACCCCAACCCCAACCCCACCCCGAACCCCCAACACCATCCCACCCTTAACTCTAACCCTAACCATAACACCAAACACTAACCCTAACTCCTGTCCCTGGCCCAGCCCCAGCCTTCCAAACCAGCCCCAGTCCTAACCCTCATTCAGCTCCCAACCATAAACCCAACACCAAACCTAATCTCAATCCCTAATCCTCACTCCTAAACCTAAATCATAATTCTAACCTTACCTTGCTACCCAACCCTAACTCCACCCCAATCTAAACCCTAAACCAAAATAATAACCCTAACCCAACCCTAACCTAACTTCCTTAACCCAAACACATCCCTAACCTATCCTTCCCTTAACCCTTGTCCCTAACCCTAACCTCAACCACATCCCCAACCCCAACCTAACCCTAACACTAAACACCAACCCCTGAACCCCACCCCTAACCAAACCCTAACCCTAATCTTGGTAACCCATACACCAACCAGAACCCCTAACTGGCCTCTACTCTACCCCACCCCAATCTCAGCCCTAGCCTCTAGCCTACTCCTTGTAAAAATATCCTCAGCCCTTGCCCTAAAGATAGCCTCAGCTCCTAACCCTAACCCTATCCCAACGCCAACCCAAACCCTAACTCTAACCCCCAACCATGACACTAAACCCCGAACCTAAACCTAACAGTAACCATAAACACCAAGCCCAACACAAATGCAAACCCAACACAACACTAACCCTAACCCTAATCCCAAACTCTAACCACAAACCCCTAACTTAACAATAACCCAAACACTAACCATAATCCTAATCCAACAGTAACCTAACCCTATCCTGCAACACCAATCCCAATCCACACCCTTCTCTACACCTACACTTAACCCTAACCCCTAACCCCTAACCCCTAATCCGTAAAACTTCCAATACCTAACCATAAACCACCCCTAACACTAAACCATTACCCTAAACCTAACCCAACCCTAACCCTAACCCTATCACCTAAACCTAGTCGTAGACCCAACCGCAGCCCCAGTCCCATACTTTGGCCCTTTGCTCTAGCCTCCACCCCCACCTACCCCTTGCCCATAACCCCAACCACCAACCCTAACCCTAATCCTAATCAATAACCCCAACCTTAACTGTAACCATGTGCCTAACCCTAACCCAAACACTAACCCAACCCAAACCCTAACGCTTTAACCGTAAACCCTAATCTTAACCTCCTAATCCCTAATCCTAACTCCAAATCAAGGACCATAACCCCCAAACCCTAACCCTAACACTAACCTCAACCTCAACACTAACCCTAACCCTAAAACTAACCCTTAATCCTAACCCTATTCTTAACCACTAAACCTAACTCTAACCCTAAATCCCAACCCCAAAACCCAACCCTAACCCCAACACCCAACCCAACCCTAACCCTAACCCTAACCAGAACCCCTAACCCCAACCCTAACATTAACCCCAACTCCTAAACCCTTTCTAACCCCAAACCCAAGAGTAACGCTAACCCCAACCAATCCTAACTCCTAACCCTAACGCTAAACCTACACATACTTTAACCTTACCTGCACCTACCCCTAACCGTAACCCAACCTAACCCTACCCATACCCCCTAACCCTAACATTAACCCCAACCCAACACTACCCCTACCCCTAACGCTAACCCCAAAATCACCCAACCCCAACCCCTAATCCCAGCCCCAGTCAGGCCCCCAACCCTGTGCCCCAGGCCCAGACCTAACTCTAAACCCAAACCTAACCCTATCCCCAACTCCCAATGCTAATCCCAACCCAAACTCTAACACTAAACCCAACCCTGTCCCAAACCTAACCCAAGCAACCCCCAACCTCAACCCCAACCCCCTCAACCCCAACCTTAACCACAAGCCAATCTCAACCCTGCACCTAAACACCAACCCCCAACCCTAACCCCTACCCAAAACTAACCCTAACCCTAACCCTAATCCCCTAACTCCTCAACCCCTAACCCCAACCATAACACGTAATCTAACCCCAACCCTAACTCAATCCCAACCCCAACCCCCTAACCCCAACCCCCAAACCTAAACTCACCCGCTAACCCCAAACCCAATGCAAACCCCACGCTAACCCAACCCCTAACCCCAACCCCAATCCCAACCCCAACCCCAACCCCACCCCCAACCTTAACCTTCCAACCCCCAAGCTCCTGACACTAATCCTAACCCAAGCCCCAACCCCAACCGAAGATCAACTACAAACCTAACGCTAAACCTACACCCCAGCTAACGCTAACACCAACGGCTAACCTTAACCCTAACCCGTAACCCCAACCATAAACCTAACGCCAATCTAAAGCTAACGCTAACACTAACGTCAACCCTAACCCTAAACCCTGACCCTGACCCTGACCCCAACTCTAACCCTAATCCCAACACTGCTTCAACACTATCGCTAACCTCAAACCCCTAACCCCAACCCCTAACTCCTAATCTTTAAATACTAACCTTAACCTAATCTTATCCCTAACACCTAACACTAACCCTAACCCTAACCCTAATCAAAACTTCCTAACCCTAACCCGAACCCTAACCCGTGACCATAAACCAAACCCTAACCCTAAACTCTGTCCCTAACCCCTAACCCTAAACCAAACCCTAACCCTAACCCTAACCCTAACCCCTAACCCCAACCCCTAACCCCAACCCTATCCCCCAACCCTAACCAAAATCTCTAATCTCAACTCCTATCCCTAACCTCAACTCCTAAAACCAAACCCTAACCCCTAAAACCTAAAATTAACTTTCTCACCCCACCAAAACCCCTAACCCCAACCCCCTAATCCCTAACCCTAACTTAAGAGTACCAACCCACACAACCCCAACCCAAGGCTAACCCCAAACTGTAGCCCCAACCCCAACCCAACCCCAACCCTAATCCCAAACCCTAACCCCAAAACCAAACCTAACCCCAACCCCAACCCCAAACCAAACCCCTAACCCCTAAACCCAACCCTAACCCTAACCCCTGACACACTCAACCCTAACACTAACCCTAACCCCCTAATACCCCTAACCAAACCCCTAACCCCTACCCCCTAACTCCTAACTCATCTCAAACTCTTCTAACCCCAAACTTAAGATTAACATTAATCCCAACCCCAATTCTAACCCCAACCCCAAACCTCCAAACCAACCCTAACCCTAACCCCAACCCCTAACCCCCAACCCCAACCCCAAACCCCAACCACAATCCCAACCCTTATACTAACCCCAACCCCTAATCCCAAACCTCTAACCCTTAACCCAAGAGCAACCCCAACCCCAACCCTAATCTCTAAACCTAACCCCAAACCAAACCCTAACCCCAACCCTAACCCTAACCCTACCCCAAACCTAACCCCAACCCTAACCCACACATACCTTCACCCACTTCTACCCTACCCCTAACCTTAAGCCTAACCCAACCCTACCCTTACCCCTACCCCCAACCTTCACCCTAACCCAACCGTACCGACCCCACCAACCCTAAACCCACCCAACCTCCTTACCCTAATCCCCCGCCCCGCCCAGCCCTAACCCTTAGCCCCAGCTCCAGACCTAACCCCAACCACAACCCCACCCCCAACTCTAAACCCAACCCTAACCCTAACCCCAACTTCCAATCCCAACCCTGACCCCAACCTCCTCATCCCAACCCTAACACTAACCCTAAACTCCTAACCCTAATCCTAACCCCTAACCTTAACTCCAAACCCCAAATCCCCACCATAATTCCTAATCTCCTAGCTCCTAAACCTAGCCCCTAACCCTATCCCTAGCCCCAACACTAACCCCTAACATTAACCCTAACCCTAAACCCAAACCCCAACCCTAAACCCTAAATCCTAACCCTAACACGACAATAACCCCATCCCTAACCCCAACCAGTTCCCACTCTACCTACCCCTATCCCTAACCCTAACACCCAACCATAATCCCAACACCTCCAACCCTAACTCAAACGCCTAACCCCAACTTAAACCCTAACAGCAACTCCTAACCCTAACCCGAAACCTTACCCATAACTCCTAACTGTAATCCCTAACTGCAATTCCTAACCCTAATCTTAACCTCCTAATCCTTCTAACCCAACCTCCAAACCTACTACTAACCATCAACTACCTCACCCCATCCATAACACAACCCTAACCTTAACACTAATCCCAACCTCACCACCACCCCATCCCTACCCCTACTCTAACACTAACCCTAACATTAAACCTAACCCTATCCATAAACTGTAAAAACCCCAGCCCCAGCCTAACCCCAACCATACACCAACCAAAACCCAACCCTATCCCCAAACCTAACACTAACCACAACCACTAACCTTACCTCTAACCCTAACCCTAAACCTAAATATAAATTGTAACATCACCCTAACCCCTAGATCTAAATATCAATTCCTAAACCAGTAATCCAACCCTAACCCTTACCCTAACTCCCTATCTGTAACCCTAACAGTAACCCCGCCCCGCCCAAGCCCTAGCCCCAGCTCCCAACCACACCTTGCCCTAGCCCGGAACCCAAACACAACACCAACCCAACCCCAACCCCACCCTAATCCTAAACCTAAACCCTGAACTTCCAACCCCAAACGTAAGCTATAACCTCAACCCTAACCCAACCCTAACCCTATCCCGAAACCCCAAACCCCAACCCTAACCCTATCCCAACATTAAATCTAACTCCTGAAACAACACCAACACTACCCTAACCCTAACCACAACCCCTAAACCTACCCTCTAACCTTAACCCCAACTACTAATCCTAACTCAACCCTAACACTAACCACTAAACCTAACCCTGACCCTAACCCCAAACCCTAATCCCAACCCTAACCCTAACCCCAAACCCCAAGCCTCACCCAAACCCAACACCATCCCTAACCCTAACCCTAACATTAAAAACCCTAAACCTAACACTAACTCTAAACCCTAACCCCACATCTAGCTGCAACCATAGCCTGGCACTATTTCTGAACCCAATCGTAATCTCTAGCTCCTAACGCTAACACAACGCTAACCCTAAACCTCCAACTAAACTATACTTTACTTCCTATCCCAATCCTCAACCCCAAATTCAATACTAACTTTAACTCTGAACCTCAACCCTAACTCCATCCCTAACCCTAAACCCAACCCTAACTCTAATCCAAACCACAGACCCTAACCCCTGACCCTAACTGGTAACCCTTCAAACCCCAATGCCAACACTAACTCAACCCATTCCCCTACCTGTACTCCCTACCCCTAACCGATAACCTAACCCTAACCCTAACCCATACCCCTAACACTAAATATAATCCCAAACCATACCCCTAACTCAAAATCCTAACCCTAACCCTAACCTTGCCCAAGCCCTAGCCATAGCCCCCAGCAACAGCTCCCAGCCCCAACCCTCATTCCTGGCCCCAAACCCAACCTCCAACCCTAATCCCAACCCCAACAACAACCTAACCCAACCACAGCACTAACCTTAACCCATCCCCATACCCACCTACCTCCACCCCCAGCCCCAACCCCAACCCCAAGACTAACCCAACCCCAACCCCAAACCCAACCCCTAACCTAGCCCCAGACCTTACTCTAACTCAACCTAACCCCAAACTCAATCTCAACCCCAAACCCCAACTCCTAACTCCTAACCCCTAACCTCCAAACCAAGAGTAACGCCAACTACACCCTAACACTATCCTAAACTAACCCCAACTCTAACATTAACCCTAACACTAACCCCCAACCTCAGCCCTAACCCTATCCCTAGCCCTAACCCTAACACTCAACACTCAATCCCAAACCCTAAACCCAACATTAACCCCAATCATAACACTAACCCCACAATAAACCTAAATCTTAACCCAACCCCATCCTAACCCCAACCATAACCCCAACCCTAACCTGCCAAACACCAATCCTAAACCCAAACCCAACCCCAGCCCTAACCCAAACACAACCCTAAAAATAATCTTAAACCCTAACCTAACCCCCAACCCTGGCCACCCACCCCCAATCCCAATCCTAACTCCAATCTCCAACCCTAACACAACTGCAACCCCTAACCCTAACCCTAACCCCAACCTCAAACCAAAGACCAACCCCAACCTAAACCTAACCCTAACCCCAACCCCAAACCTCTTCTAATCCCAACCCAAGAGTAACGCTAACCCTAACCCTAACTCTAACTGCAAACCAAACCCTCAACCCCAACCCCTAACCCTAACATTAACCTAACCCCAACCCTAACCCCTAACCCTAACCCTAATCTAACCCAACCCAACCCCTAACCCCCAACCCTAATCCCTAAGCCATACTCTTCCCTAACCTCACCACATCATCCCTAATCTCAGCCCCCAACTCCTAACTCCTAGCCCTACCCTATCCTAACCCTAACCCCAACCCCAACCACAACCCCAACACTAACACTAACCCTAATCCCAACCCCACCCAATCTAACACTGCCAACCCAATCCCAACCCCAAACCCAACACCCAACGTCAACCCTGGGTCCCAAAGCCCAACCCCAACACTCAACTCCTAACCTTAAACTCTACACCCCAACCCCAACCCTCACCCTAACCCTAACCTAAACCTAAATGCCAAACCCAACCTAACCCCAACCCTAAACCCTAACCCTAACACTAACCTTAACTCCTAATCTTCCATACCCTAACCCTAAACCTAACCCTAACCCAATCCATAACCATAACCCTAACCCCAACCACAATCCCAACCCTAGCCCCAACCCCCTAACCCCAAATCCTAACCCCTAACCCCACCCCCACACCGCCCCAAAATCCCTAGCTCCCTAACCCCATCCCTAGGCGTAACCCCTAACCCCAACCCCAACCCCCAGCCACCACCCCTTCCCTACTGCTACCCCTACTTCTACACATAACCCTAACAGCTGACCCAAACCTAACTCCAAGCTCCCAAACCAATCCCTAACCCTAACCCTAACCCCTAAGCCTAAATCTCTAAAACCTCAATACTAAAGCTAACCTAACCCCAACCATAACCCCAACCCAAATCCTAAATGTAAACCTAACCCTAACACTAAACACTAACCCTAACCCTAACCTTAGCCCCAGCCATAGCCCCAGCCCCAGCACTAGCCCTTGCCCCAACACCAACCCTAGACCTAACCCAACCCCAAACCATAATTACCCTAAACAACCCAACCCCAACCCCTTAAACTAACCCTAACCCCTACCTAACACTAACACTAACGGCAACCTGAAACCCAACACCAACCCCTACCTAAACGTAACCTCAACCCCTAAACCTACCCTAACACCCTACCAAACCTAACCCTAACCTCAGCCCTAAACCCCAAACTTAACCCCTTAAACCCCAACCCCTAATCCAAACCCTAAGAGAAACACTAGCTCTAACCCCCAACACCAATCTAACCTAACCCTGCAACTGCAATATTAACCCCCAACACAACCCCAACCCCAGCCCCAACCCTCCTATCCCCAGCCCCAACCCCAACCCCTAACCCCAATCATAATCCTAACCCCAACCCCTAACCCCTAACCCCAACCCCAACCCCTAAAACCTAACCCTGCAACCCCCTAACCCTGCAACCCCCAACCCAAGCCAATCTCAACCCTAACCCTAAACTAAACTAACCCTAACACCTAACCCTAACACTAACCCTAACTTAACTCTAACGAACCCTAATGCTAAAGCCAACCCTAAACCCTGACCCTGACTCCGACCCCGACCTGACCCCGACCCCGACCCTAACCCCAAACCTAACCCTAAACCCCAACCCCACCCCCAACCCCAACCCCTAAGATTAACCCCGACTCAACCCTACCCCTAACGCTAACCCTAACGCTAACCTAACCCCAAACCCTGATGCTGACTTCCTGACCTGACCCTGACCTCAACCTTAATTCCTAACTCAATCCTAACACTAACCTTCTAATCCTAAATCCTAACCTCCTAACCCCCAACCCTAACCCTAACCCTAAACACTAACCCCAACCCTAACCCTAACCATAACCCTGGCCCTAACCCCATCCCTAGCCCCAACCCCAACCTACTAACCCTAACCCCAACCATAACCCAACCCTAACCCTAAACCTACCCCTACCCCAACCCTAAACCCCAACCCTAAACTAACCCTAACCCTAAATCATAAATGTTAACCGTTACCCTAATTCCCTAATCATGACTTTAACCCTATTGTAATCCATAATCCTAAACCTAAATCTTCTAACCCTAACTCTAAGAGTAAAGCTAATCCATAACCATAACCCTATCCCTAACTCTGCCGCAACCCTAAACCTAACCCTCATCCCTAAACTAACCCTAACCCTAAATCATAAATGCTAACCGTAAACCTACTTCCTAAACATAACCCCTAACCCCTATTCTAACCCTAACCCTAACCTAAACTTCTTTCTAACCCTAACCCCAAGAGTAGAGCCAACCCTAACAATAACCCTAACCCTATCCCAACCCCTAACTCTAAGCCCAACCCCAAGCGCATAACCCCAATCCCAACCATACCCCCTACCCCTACCCCTACCCCTAACCCAACCCCTAACCCTAACCCTAAACCTAACCCCCAAGTATAACCCAACTTCAGCCCCCAACCCTACCCCCACTCCTACCCCCTAACCCCCAACTCCTGTGCCCCCAGCGCTAGCCCTAAACCTAACCCCTACCCCTACCCCCACCCCCAACCCTAACCAATCCTTAACCATAACCCTACCTCTATCCCCAACCCCAACCCCAAACACTGAACCCCAACCCCCAACCAAACCCCCAACATACCCCTTCCTCAACCCCAACCTAACCCCAAACAATGAACATAACCTTCCACCCCAGTAAACTTCCAATCCTAACCCCAAAATACCCAAGCCTAAATCCTAAACCCCAATCCCAACCCCTATTCTAACCATAACTCCTAAATCCTAAACCTTCTACCCTAACCCTAACAGTAACACTAACCACAACCCCAACCCTCTACATTCATGCCTCGGCTTCCAAACCTCCGCAGTCCGAGCCCCAGCCCCAGCCCCAAACATAACCCTAACCCTAACCCAACCCCAACCCCAACCCTAACTCCCATCCCTCACCCCATCCCTAAACCATAAACCCCAACCCCAACCAGAACACAACACTAAACCCATGCCAACGCTAATCCCAACCCCAACCGGAACCCCACTACCCAACACTCAACCCTAACCCTAACCCCTAACACTAACTCTAAATCCCAACTCCAAATCCCAGCTCCTAGCACTAGCCTTAGCTCTAATTCTCCTATCCCTATCCCTAACCCTAACCGGAAACCTAATCTAACTCCTAAACCTCAAACCCTAACCGTAACCCTAACCCAACTCTAACCCTAACCATAACCATAACCCCAAGCCATACCCTCTCTATCCCTACCCATAACCCTAACCCCAAATCCTACACCTAACCCTAGACCTAACCCTATCCCTAACCTTAACACTACCCCCAATAATAACCCTAATCGTAATCCAACCATACCCTAACCTCCCAACCTTAGCTCCTAACCCCTAACCCCTAAACCCTAAATGCCAACTGCAACCCTAATACCCTAAATGTAACCCCTAACCCATCTAACCTAACCCTAAACCTAAACTTTTCTAACCTTAACCATAACAGTAAAGCTAACCATAACCCTAACCCAAACCCAAAGCCCCAACTCTAACCCTAACCCTACCCTAAACTTAACCCTAATCCTATTCTAACCCTAACCCTAAATCTAAACTTCTTCTAACCCTAACCCTAACAGGAACCCTAACCCTAAACCCAACCCCAACCCTAACCCCAAACCTAACCCTAACCCTAACACCAAGCCCAACCCTAACCCTAAACACTCAAGCCTAACCCAACCCTAACCCTAAATCTAACACTAACCTTTAACCCCCAACACTAACCTCAACCCCTAACGCTAACCCTAACCACAAGCCCAACCCTAACACTAACCCCAACCCCAAAGTCTACACCCCAACCCTAACCCCGCCCCTAACCCCAACCTAATCCCAAACCCAAACCTAAACCCAACCCTAACCCCAAATGCTAACCCTAACATCAACCCTAACACTAAACCCTACACACTAACCCCAACCCCAACCTCCAACCATGACTGTAACCCTAACCCCAACCACAAGTCCTAACCCCTACCCCCTACCCCCTACCCCTAACCCCAAATTTAACCCAACCTGACCCCTGACTTAGACTTAGCACTATCACTAGCTCTTAACCCTATACCTAGCTCTATACCTAACACTAACATCTAACCCCACCCAACCCATTCAACACTAACCCTATCCCCAACCTCATTCCTCACCCTAACCCTAACCCCTAACCCTAACCCTAACCCCAACCCTAACCGTAACCCCAACCCCAACTCCAACTCCAAACCCCAGAGTAATCCCAATCCCTAACCCTAATCCTAACCCCAACCCCAAACCCCAACTCTAAACCCCAACCCCAAAGCTAACCCCTGCCCTAATCCTAACTCCATTCCTAACACTAATTTGTACCTATCCCTAGCCCCGTCGCAGCCTCAGCCCCAGCACTCCAGCCCCAGCCTTATCCTCAGCCTAGCCTTAATCTTAAGCCCAACCCCAAACCCAGCCTCTCACCCCCCAACACCAGCCCCAGCCGCAGCCCTAGCCCCGCCCAGTCCCAGCCCCAACCCTCTAGCCAGCCCCAACCCCAAGCCCAAACTTAACCCCATCCCCAACCCCAACCCCAAACCCTAACCCTACCCCAAACCCAAACTTAACTCAACCCCCAGCCCCAGCCCTACCACTAGCTCCTAATCCCTATCCTCAGCTCCTAAACTTAAATCCTAACTACAACCATAAACCCAACCCCTAACTTTAATGCCAACACCAACACTAACACAACCCCAACCCAACCCCAACCCTAACCCTAACCCCAACCGAAACCCCAAACTCTAACCCCAACCCCAACCGTAACCCTAACCCTGTTCTAACCCCAACCCCCAATCTAAACTTCTTCTAACCCCAACCTCAACAGCAACACTAACCCCCAAACCTAACCCCAACCCCCAACCACAAACCTAATCCCTAAACATACCCTAACCCTAAACCCAACCCTAACCCAAACACTAACCCCAACCCTAACACTGGTCACTAAATTCAACCCTCACTCCTAACCTTCCTGCACCCTAAACTTCTATCCTCACTTCCCAACCCTAACCCTAACCCTAACCCCAACTATAAACATAACACTCACATAACCTTAACCCTAACCCTAACCCCAAATCCTAACCCCAAGAGCAACCTAATCCTAACACCTAATTCTAAACCCAATCCCAAACCCCAACCCTAACCCCCAACCCCAATCCTACTCCCCCAACTCAGCCCCAGCACCATCCCTCAGCTCTAACCCCAACCCCAGCCCCAACCCTAACCCTAAACCCTAAAACCTCAACACTAAACCCTAAACACTAACTCAACTCCTAACCTAATTCCTATCTCAGCTCCTAACTCCTAACCCTAACTCCTAAGCCTAAACCCCAACTCAACACTAACGCCAACCTCACACTAACATTAACCCCAACCCTAAATCCTAAAAATAAACTAACCTTAGCCCTAACCATAACACTAACCCTAAACTTAAACCCCAAAAGCCAACACTAATGCCAACCATAAACCTAACCCAACCCTAACCCCAATCCCAACCCAAACCTAACCCCCAACCCCAAACCCCAACTCCAACACTAACTCCTTAACCCCAAACTCTACACCCCAACCCCAACCCCACCCTAAACCTAACCCCTAAACCAAACCCCAACCCCAACCCCAACCCTAACTCCTACCCAAATCCCAACTCTAACCCTAACCCCACACATACCTTCAACCCCTACTCCCTACCCCTACCCCTAACCCTGCTTCCAACTCAACCCTACCCTTACCCCTACCCCTAACCTTCACCCTAACCCAACCTACCCTACCCCAATGCTAACCCCAAACTCACCCAACCCTTACCCCCAACTCTAGCCCCAGCCCAGCCCCAACCCTAGTCCCCAGCTCCTAGACCTAACCTCCAATCCATAACCCTACCCCCAACCTAAACTTCCCAACCCCCAACCCTAACCCCAAAACCTAATCCCAACCCTGACCCTAACCTCATCCCAACCCCTAACACTAACCTCAAACCCCAACTCCTAATCCTAACCCCTAACCTTAACTCTAAACCTTAAACCCCTAAATCTATAACCCCTAACCCCCAGCTCCTAAATCAGCTCCAACCTCATCCTCAGCCCTAACACCAACCCCAACATTAACCCTAACCCCAAACCCTAAACCCTAACCCTAAACCCCAAATCCTAACCCCAACACGACAATAACCCCATCCCTAACCCCAACCAAAGCCCCTACCTCACCCCCTACCCTATCCCTAACTCCTAACACCTAACCATAATCCTAACACTCAACCCCTAACTCAAACGCTGCAACTCCTAAATTCCTAAATCCCTAACAGTAACCCTAACCTTAACCCGGAAACCTTACCCATAACCCTAACCGTAACCCTAACTGCAACCCTAACCCCTAATCTTAACCCCAACTCTTCTAACCCCAACCCCAAACCTACTACTAACCATCAACTACCCCACCCCATCCATAACACAAACCTCGAACCTTAACACTAATCCTAACCCACCACCAATCCCTATCCCTACCCCCCTACCTAACACTAACCCCAACATTAAACCTAACCCTATCCATAAACTGTAAACCCTAGCCCCAGCCCTAACCCTAACCATAACACTAACCAAAACCTAACTCCATTCCAAATCCCAACACTAACCACAACCACTAACCTTACTTAACCCAACCCTAAACCTAAATATAAATCAACACTCACCCTAACCCCAGATCTAAACACTAACCCTAAACCCATCCAACCCTAACCCTTACCCTAATCCTATCTGTAACTTACCAGTAACCCTTAGCCCCAGCCCAAGCCCCAGCTCCCAGCCCCAACCATATACCTTGCCCCAGTCCGAACCCTAAACATAACACCAACCCAACCCTAACCCCACCCTAATCCCAAACCCAAACTCCTGAACCTAACACCAACCCTAAACGTAAGCTATAACTCTAAACCCTAACTAACCCCTAACTCCTATCTCTGAAACCTCAACCCTAACCCTAACCCTATCCCTAAACATTAAATCTAACCCTGAAACAACACCAACACTAACCCTAACCCCAACCACAACCCCCAAACCTACCCCTAACCCAACCCTAACTACTAATCCCAACCCAACCCTAACACCAACCACCAAACCTAACCCTGACCCCAACCCCAAACCCCAATCCCAACCCTAACCCCAACCCCAAACCCCAAGCCTCACCCAAACCTAACACTATCCCTAACCCCTAACCCTAACATGTTCCCAAACCTAACACTAATCTCAAACCCCCACCCCATACTGTAGTCGTAAACCATAGCTTCTGGTACTATTTCTGGAACCTAATCATAATCAGTCCTAACGCTAACACAACGCTGAACCCTAAACCTAACCAAACCACATACCCCCTACCCCTATCCCTAATCCCAACCCAAACTAACACTCAACTTTAATCCTGAACCCTAACCCAACTCCATCCCTAACCCCTAAACCCAACCCTAACCTAATCTTAAACCATAGACCCTAACCCCTGACCCTCCTAACTGTAACCAAACCCTAATGCTAACACTAACTTCAACCCATTCCCCTACCTGTACCTACTCCTAACCGATAACTCTAACTCCTAACCCCCAACCCATACCCCCAACACTAAATATAATCCTAAACCATACCCCCAACTCAAATCCTAACGGGCCCCTAACCCCAACCCCAGTCTAAGCCCCAGCCATAGCCCCAGCAACAGCCCCCCACCCCAACCCCATCTCCCAGCCCCAAACCTAACCCCAACCCCACTCCCAACCCCAACAACAAACCCAACCCAACCATAGCACTAACCTTAACCCATCCCCATACCACTACCCCCTACCCCAGCCCTAACCCCAACCCAAGACTAACCTGCAATCCCAACCCTAAAACCCCAACTCCTAACCTAGCTCTAGACTCAGCCTCCTATACCTAGCACTAGCCCAGACCTAACCCTATCCCTAACCCTAACCCTAACCCGAAACCTGTCCCTAAACCCTAACCGTAACCCTAACACAACCCTAACCCTAACCTAATCCACATATTTTTATCCTACACCTACCTATCCCTAACCCTAATCAAACCCCTAAACTTACACCTAATCCTAACTCCTAACCCTAATCTCAACTCCTAACGCTTTATCTTAAACCCTAACTCAACTCACCTAAACCCCAACCCTAATCAGAACATCTGACCCTAACCCCTAACCCTAACTCGTATAACCCTAACCCTAACCTTAACCCTGCCCCTAACAAGACCCCTACTCCTAATCCGATCCCTATTCCTTAACCAAAACCATAACCTAACCCTAACGTAACACTAAACATAACCTTACCTTAATCCTCAAAGCAGGCAAAACACTAACCCTAACCCTAACACTAAACTGGCCTCTAAACCTAACCCTAGCCTAACCTTATTCTAACTCTAACCTGAACTAACCCACTTCAACACTAAACCTATTAGAAATGCTCACCTAATACAAACCTAACCCCAACGCCAACCCTACCCTAACCCTACCCTAAACCTAACCCTAACCCCAAACCCCAACCATAACCCTAATCTTAAACC
>CAKJTW010000675.1:0-26857 GCA_917880005.1 Nanger dama
CTTTCCCTAACCCTAACCCTAAACCCTAAACCTTAACATTATCCCTAACCCTAACACTAAACACTAACCCTCACCGTAACCCTAACCCTACCCTAACCCTAGCCCTAGTCCTACCTCTAACCCCTAACCCTAACTTTAACCCTAACACCTATCCTAAGCCTAAACACTTTCCCTAACCCTAACCCTAAACTCTAACCCTAACCCTAACCTTAATCCCTTACCCTAACCATAACTCTATCCTTAACCCTAACCCCTATCCCTATCCCTACCCTCAACTCTAACCCCAACCATAACACTATACACTAACCCTAAACCTAGCCCTAGCCCTAGCCCCAGCACTAGCCCTAGTCCTAACCCTATCCCTAGCCTAACCATAACCCTAACACTAACCCTAACCCCTAACCTTAACCCTAACCCTAACCCCTAACCATAACTCTAACCCTACCCTATACCTTAACCCTAACTTAACTCTAACCCCTAAACCCTAAACCGTAACGATATCCCTATCCTTAACCCAACCCTAATCCTAACCCAAACCATAACCCTAACCCTAAACACAACCCCTAATCCTATTCCTCCCCTTAAACCTAACCCTAACCCCAAACCTTACCATATCCCTAAACCCTAAACCCTTACCCTAACACTAAACACTAACCCTAACACTACCCCTAACCAAATCCTAACCCTAACCATAACCCTACCACAACCACAACACCT
Source organism: Nanger dama (assembly GCA_917880005.1). Lineage (NCBI taxonomy): Eukaryota > Metazoa > Chordata > Mammalia > Artiodactyla > Bovidae > Nanger > Nanger dama. The sequence continues at coordinate 718 of CAKJTW010000675.1, forward strand.
AACCCTATGACTTCCTCTACCCATAACCCCAACCCTAGCCTTAGCACTAGCCCTAGCCCTAACAATATCCCTAGCCCTAGCCCCAAACCCAGCCCTCGCCCTAGCCCTAACCCTAAACCTAACCCAACCCTAATCCAAACCCTAACCCTAACCCCAACCCTAACACTAAACCCTGAACACTAAACCTACCACTTACCCTAACCGTAAACTCTAACCCCTAACAAACCCTAACCCCACCCAAACCCTAACCCTAACCCTAACCACAACCCCTAAACCTACCCTTAACCTTAAGCCTAACTGTAAACCAAACACTAACCCTATCCCTAAACCATAAACCCTAACCCTAACCCTAACCAAAAACACTAACCATAACCCTTAACCAACAGTAACCTTAACCCTAATCTTAACACTAACACCAATCCATACCCCTACCCCTACACCTACACCTTACCTATCCCTAACCCTAACCCCAACCCTAGCCCTAGTCCTAACTCTAACCCTAAAGCTAACTTTAACCCTAACACCTATCCTAAGCCCAAACCCTTTTCCCTAACCCTAACCCTAACCCAACCCTAATCCTAAACCCAACACTATACCTAATCTTAGACCTAACCCTAGCCCCAGCCCTAACCCTAGCACTAGCCCTAACCCTAACCCTAACCCTAACACTTATCCCTAACCTTAACCTTAACCCCAACCGTAACCTAACCCCAACCATAACCCCAGCCCTAACTCGTTTAACCCTAACACCTAAACCCTAAACCTACCGCTACCCCTAACACTAACCTATCCCTAACTCTAACTCTAACCCACACCATAACCACAACCCTTAACCCTACTGCTAACCCTAACTCTAACCCTAACCTTAACCATATCCCTAAGCCCTAAACCACAACCCTAACCGAGGGTTATGGGTTGTGGGTTGTGGTTATGTTTAGTGTTAGTGTTAGGGGTAAGGTTAGGGTTGGGGTTAGTTTTAGGGTTAGGGTTAGGGTTAGGTAGGTTTAGGGTTGGGGTGGGGTTGGGGTTACGGTTAGGGTTAGGGTTAACGTTACTGATTGGTTAGGGTTAGAAGAGGTTTAGGTTTAGGGTTAAGGTTAGAATAGGGTTAAGGTTAGGTTTATTGTATTAAGGTTATGGTTAGGGTTTAGGATTTAGGGTTAATGTTAGGTTAAGGTTAGGATTAGGGTTTAGGGTTCAGGTTAGGGTTGCGGTTGGGGTTAGGGTTAGGGGTTAGGGTTTAGCGTTACTGTTAGGGTTAGAAGAAGTTTCGGTTAGGGTTAGGGTTAGGGTTAGGTTTTGGGTTTAGGGTTAGGGTTGGGTTATGTTTAGGGTTATGGTTAGGGTTTAGTGTTTAGGGTTGGGGGTTAGGGCCAGGTCTAGGGTTAGTTCTAAGGCTAGGGCTAGGGCTAGGGTTATAGTTAGGTTTAGGATTTTGGGTTGGGGTTGGGGTTATGTGTTGAAGTTAGTGTTAGGGTGGGTTAGGGTTATGGTTGTGTTAGCATTACGGTTAAGGTTAGTGTTTGGGGTTAGGGTTAGGGTTGGGATAAGAGTTTAGGGATAGGGTTAGGGGTTAGGGTTAGGGTTGGTTTAGGGTTAGTGTTAGGGGTAGGTTTTAGGGTTTAGGATTAGTGTTAGAGTTAGGGTTAGTGTTAGTAATGGTGGTTATGGTTACTGTTAGCGTTAGGGTTAGGGTTGTGTCAGCGTTAGGGTTAGGGTTGTGTTAGCATTAGGGTTGGGTTTAGTGTTTAGAGTCAGGGTTAGTGTTAGGTTAGGGTTTAGGGATAGAGTTAAGGTTATGGTTAGGGTTAGGTTGTGTTAGGGTTAGGGTTACAGGTAGGGTAAGGTTAGGGGTACGGTTTGGGTGTAGGGTTAGGGTTAGGGATAGGGTTGGGTTAGGGTTAAGGTTAGGGTATATGGTTTAGGGTTTGGGTTTGGGTTAGGGCTTAGGGTTTAGGGGTTAGAGTTAGGGTTAGGGTTAAGGTTAGCGCTAGGATTAGGGGTTAGGGCAAGGGCTAGTGCTAGTGCTAAGGCTACGGCTAGTGCTAGGTTGGGGTTAGGGTTAGTGTTCAGGATTAGGGTTGGGGTTAGGGTTAGGTTAGGTTAGGGTTAGGGTTAAGGTTCGCTAGGGTTAGGGCTAGGGGCTAGTGCTAGACCTAGGGCAACAGCTAGGGCTAGGATTATGGTGAGGGTTAGAGTTTAGGGTTAGGGTTAGGATTAGGGTTAAGTTTTTAGGGTTTAGCTTTAGCATTAGGGTTAGGGGTTAGGGTTAGGGCAGCTTAGGTTTAGGGTTAGGGTTTGGGGTTAGTGTTAGGATTAGTGTTAAAGTTTAGGGTTAGGGTTAGGATTAGTGGTAGGGTTAGGGTTACTGTTAGGGTTAGGAGTTAGGGTCAGGGTAAGAGTTACGGTTAGGGTTAGGGTTAGGGTTTAGGGTTAGGTTTAGGGTTAATGTTAGTATTGCTGGTTAGGGTGAGGTGAGCGGGTTAGGGAGTTAGCATTAGGGTTTGGGGTTGGGTTAGCATTAGGGTTAAGGTTAGTGTTTAGATTTAGGGTTAGGTTAGGTTTAGGGTTTGGTTAGGTTTAGGGTTGGGTAGTTTAGGGTTAGGGTTAGGGTTAGGGGTTAGGGTTGTGTTTGGGTTTAGGTTACTGGTTAGGGTTAGGGTTAGGGAGGTATGGGTTAGGGTTTGGGGTGTTAGGGTTAGGATTAGGAGTTAGGGTTAGGGTTGGGTTAGTGTTTGGGTTAGGGTTTAGGTTAGGGTTAGGTTGGGGTTAGGGTTAGGGGTTTAGGTTTAGGGTTGGTTAGGGGTTGGGGTTGGGGCTAGGGTTAGGGTTAGGGTTAGGTTAGTGCTGGGGTTGGGGCTACGGCTAGTGCTAAGGTTAGGGTTAGGGTTAGTGTTTAGGGTTAGGGTTAGGGTTTGGGTTTAGGTTGGGGTTAGGGTTTAGGGTTAGGGTTAGGGTTAGGTTAGGGTTGGGTTTAGGTTTAGGGTTAGGGGGTTAGGTTTGGGGTTAGGGTTAGGGTTAGGGTTAGGGTTTAGGGTTAGGGTTGGGTTAGGGTTGGGGTTAGGGTTAGGGTTAGGTTAGTTGGGGTTGGGGTTAGGGTTGGGGTTAGGGTTAGGTTAGGCTTAGGGGTTAGGGTTAGGGGTTGAGGTTAGGGGTTGAGTTAGGGTTAGGGTTAGTGTTAGTGGGTTTAGGTTTGGGTTGGGGTTAGGGTTAGGGGTTAGGTTATGGGTAGGTGGGTTAGTGTTAGGGAGGGTTAGGGTTAGTGTTAGGTTAGGGGCTAGGGTTAGGCTTAGGTTAGGGTTAGGGGTTAGGTTTATGGTTAGGGTTAGGGTTGGTAGGGGGTTAGGGTTTAGGGGTTAGGACTTCTGGTTAGGTTTAGGTTTAGGTTTATGGTTGGATTAGGATTGGGGGTTAGGGTTAGGTTAGAGTTAGGTTTAGGTTAGGTTTAGGGTTAGGGTTAGGGTTAGGGTTGGGGTTGGGGTTAGGGTTAGGTTTAGGAGTTTAGCTTTAGGGTTGGGGTTAGGGTTAGGTTAGGGTTTAGGTTTAGGTTTAGGGTTAGTGTTAGGGGTTAGGGTTAGGGTTAGGGGTTAGGGTTGGGGTTAGTGTTAAGGTTAGGGGTTAGGTTAGGGTTGGGGTTAGGGTTAGAGGTTAGTGTTTAGGGTTAGGGTTAGGTTTGGTTAGGGTTAGGGTTAGGGGGGCCAGGTAGGGGTTAGGGTTAGGTTAGGGGTAGGGTTAGGTTAGGTTAGGTTTAGGGTTAGGGTTAGGTGAGGGTTAGGTGTTAGTGTTAGGGTTAGGGGGTTAGGGTTAGGGGTTAGTGGTTGGGTTAGGGTTAGGGTTAGGGGTTAGGGTTATGTTTAGGGTTAGGGTTGGGGTTGGGGTTTGTGGTGGGGTTAGGGTTTAGTGTTAGTGTTACTGTTTAGGTTAGGGTTAGTGTTAGTTTAGATTTAGGGTTAGGGTTAGGGTAACAGGGTTAGGGTTACTGTTACTGTTAGGGTTAGGGTTAGGGTTGGGGGTTAGTTAGAGGTTAGGGTTAGGGTTAGGGGTTAGGGTTGGGTTAGGGTTGGTGTTAGGGATAGGGTTAGTGTTTAGTGTTAGGGTTAGGGTTAGGGTTGGGGTCCGGGTTGGGGGTTAGTGTTTAGTGTTAGGGTTAGTGTTAAGTTTAGGGTTAGGGGTTAGGGTTAGGGTTTGGGTTGGCATTGGGGTTAGGGTTAGCGTTAGGTTTTAGGGGGTTAGGGTTAGGGTTAGGGTTTAGAGTTAGTGTTGTTGCTAGGGTTAGGGTTAGGGTTAGGGTTGGGTTAGGGGTAGGGGAAGGTTTGGGGCTAGCGCTAGGGCTGGGGTTTAAAGCTAGGGCTATGTCTGGGGCTAGGGCGAGGACTAGGGTTAGGGTTAGGGTTAGGGGTAAGGGTTGGATTAGGGGTTGAGGTTAGTGTTAGGGTTAGGGTTAGGGTTGGGTTAGGGTTAGGGTTAGGGTTTGGGGTTAGGGTTAGTGTTAGGGTTAGTGGTTAGGTTTAGGGTTGGGGCTGGTTTTAGGGGTTAGGGTTAAGGTTAGGGTTAGGGTTTATGGTTTAGGGGTTAGGGTTAGGTCTAGGGGTTAGTTTTAGGGCAAGGGCTAGTGCTGGGGCTAGGGGGCTAGGGGCTAAGGTTAGGGGCTAGGGGTTAGGTTAGGGTTAGTGTTTGGGGTTAGTGTTAGGTGGGTTTGGGTTTAGGGTTGGGGTTAGTGTAGGATTTTTAGGGTTGGGGGGGTTAGGTTTAGGGCTAGGGTTAGGTTTTAGGGTTTAGGGTTAGGTTTAGGGGTTAGGAGGTTTGGCTTGGGGTTAGGGTTAGGGCTAGGGTTGGGTTAGGGTTATTGGGGTTAGGGTTTGGGTTTATGGTTAGGGTTAGGGGTTAGGGCTAGGGATAGGCTTGGGGCTATGGCTAGTGCTAGGGCTAAGGTTAAGGTTAGGGTTAGGGTTAGTGTTATGGGTTAGAGGCAGCGGTAGGGTTAGGCAGATTGAGTTTGTGTTGGGGTTATGTTTAGGGTTGGGTTAGGGTTAGGTTTAGGGTTTAGGGTTTAGGGGTTAGGGTTAGGGGTTAGGATTAGGGATAGGGATAGGGTTAGGGCTAGGGCTAGTGCTTGGGGTTAGGGCTAGGGCTAGGGTAAAGGTTAGGATTAGGGTTTAGGGTTGGGGTTAGGTTTAGGGTTAGGATTAGAGCTAGGGATAGGGCTGGGGCTAGAGTTAGGTAGGGTTAGGGGTTAGGGTTAGGGTAGGGTTAGGGTTCGGGTTGGCATTGGGGTTAGCGTTAGCATTAGGTTTAGTGTTAGTGTTTAGGGGTTAGGGTTAGGGTTTATGGTTTAGGGATAGGGTGAGGGATAGGGTTAGGGGTTAGGGGTTAGGGTTGGGTTAGGGTTAGGTTTAGAGCTAGGTCTAGGGCTCGGGCTACGGAGAGGTTTAGGCTTAGGCTTGGGTGTAGGGTTGGGGTTGTGGTTAGTGTTACTGTTAGGGTTAGGGTAGAAGAGGTTTAGGTTTAGGGTTATGGTTAGAATAGGTTTAGAGTTATGGTTTAGCATTTAGGCTTAAGGTTTTTGGGGTTAGAGTTAGGGTTTAGGGTGAAGGTTATGTTTATTGTTTAGGGTTAGGGTTAGGGTTGAGGGAAGTGGTATGTTAGGGGTTTGGTTAGGGTTAGGGTTCAGTGTTTAGGTTTGGGGTTAGGGATAGAGGTAGGGTTAGGGTTAGGGTTGCGTTAGGGTTAGGGTTAGGGGTAGGGCTAGGTTTAGGGCTAGCGCTAAGGCTAGGGTTAGGGGGTTAGGGTTAGGGGTAGGGGTAGGGGTAGGGTTAGGGGTTTAGGTTAGTGTTACGGTTAGTGTTAGGGTTGGGTTAGGGGTTGGGGTAGGGGGTAGGGTTAGGGTTAGGGTTAGGGGTGGGGTTAGGGTTGGGGTTTAAGGTTTAGGGTTAGGGTTGGGGTTGGGGTTAGGGTTGGGGCTAGGGATAGGGATAGGGTAGGAGTAGTGCTAGGGCTGGGGCTACGGCTAGTGCTAAGGTTAGGGTAAGGGTTAGTGTTTAGGGTTAGGGTTTACGTTTGGGTTTGGGATTTGGGGTTGGGGTTAGGGTTAGGGTTGGGGTTAGCGTTAGTGTTGGGTTTTAGTGTTTAGGGTTAGGGTTAGGTTAGGGTTAGGGCTGGGGTTAGGGTTTAGTTTTAGGATTTAGGGTTAGGTTAGGTTTAGGTTGTGGTTAGGGTTAGCGTTAGTGTTAGGTTTTAGGGTTTGGGGTTTAGGCTTAGGGTTAGGGGTTAGGGTTAGGGATAGGGTTAGGGTTAGGGTTAGGTTAGGTTTGGGGGGTTTAGGGTTTAGTGTTAGGGGGTGAGGTTTAGGGTTGGGTTGGGTTCGGTTTAAGGTTAGCGTTTAGGGTTTAGTGTTAGGGTTAGGGTTAGGGTTGGGTTTGGGTTAGGGTTAGAGTTAAGGTTAGGTTTTAGGGTTTAGGGTTAGTGTTAGGGTTAGGGCTAGGGGTAGGGTTAGAGCTAGGGATAGTGCTAGGGCTAAGGTTAGGGGTTAAGCTTATGGTTAGGGTTAGGGGTAGGGGTAGATTTAGGACTTCTTGTTAGGGCTAGTGTTAGGTTTATGGTTGAATTAGTGTTAGGGTTAGGGTGTAGAGTTTAGGGTTAAGGTTGATGTTGGGGTTAGGGTTTAGGGTTGGGTTAGGTTAGGTTCAGGTTTAGGATTTGGGGTTTGGGTAGGGTTAGGGTTAGTATTAGGGTGCAGAGTTTAGGATTAGGGTTAGTGTTGGGGTTTAGGGTTAGGGGTTAGGATTAGTGTTAGGGTTAGTGTTACTCTTAGGGTAGGAGTTAGGGGTTGGGGTTAGGGGTTAAGGTTATGGTTAGTGTTACGTTTACGGTTAGGGTTGGGGGTTAGGGTTAGGGTTAGAGTTAGGGATAGAGTTTAGGGTTAGGGTTAGGGTGAGTGTTACTGTTAGTGTTAGGGTTAGGGTTAGGGTGAGTGTTAGGGTGAGGGTTAGGTTTAGGGTTAGGGTATGTTTAGGGTTAGGGGTTGGGGTCGGGGTTGTGGTTGGGGTTAGGTTTAGTGTTAGTGTTACTGTTAGGGTTAGGGTTAGAAGAAGTTTAGATTTAGGGTTAGGGTTAGAACAGGGTTAGGATTACTGTTACTGTTAGGGTTAGGGTTAGAGTTGGGGTTTCGGTTAGGGTTAGGGTTAGGGTTAGGGTTGGGTTAGGGTTGGTGTTAGGGATAGGGTTAGTGTTTAGTGTTAGGGTTATGGTTAGGGTCCGGGTTAGGGGTTAAGCTTAGTGTTAGGGTTAGTGTTAAGTTTAGGGTTTAGGGTTTGGGTTGGTGTTGGCATTGGGGTTAGCGTTAGCGTTTAGGTTTAGGGTTTAGGGTTAGGGGAAGGGGTACAGTTAGTGTTGTTGCTAGGGTTAGGGTTAGGGTTAGGGTTGGGTTAGGGGTAGGGGTAGGTTTGGGGTTAGCGCTAGGGCTGGGGTTTAAAGCTAGGGCTATGTCTGGGGCTAGGGCGAGGACTAGGGTTAGGGTTAGGGTTAGAGGTAAGGGTTGGATTAGGGGTTGAGGTTAGTGTTAGGGGTTAGGGTTAGGGTTGGGTTAGGGGTTAGGTTTGGGGTTAGGGGTTAGTGTTAGGGTTAGTGGCAGGTTTAGGGTTAGGGCTAGTTTTAGGGTTAAGGTTAAGGTTGGGGTTAGGGTTTATGGTTTAGGGTTAGGGTTAGGGCTAGGGTTTGGTTTTAGGGGCAGGGGCTAGGGCTGGGGCTGGGGCTGCGGCTGGGGCTAAGGTTGGGGTTAGTGTTTAGGGTTGAGTGTTGGGTTTAGGTTTAGAATTTAGGGTTGGTGTAATTTTAGGGGTGGGTTTGGGGCTAGTGTTGGGTTTTGGGGTTTAGGATTAGGTTTGGGGTTAGGGTTGGGAATAGGGTTGGGGCTAGGGTTGGGTTGGGTTAGGGTTAGGGTTTGGGTTTATGGTTAGGGTTAGGGTTAGGGCTAGGGATAGGCTTAGGGCTATGGCTAGTGCTAGGGCTAAGGTTAAGGTTAGTGTTAGGGTTAGTGTTATGGGTTAGAGGCAGCGGTAGGGTTAGGCGATTGAGTTTGTCTTGGGGTTATGTTTAGGGTTGGGTTAGGGTTAGGTTTAGGGTTTAGGGTTTAGGGTTAGGGGTTAGGATTAGGGATAGGGATAGGGTTAGGGCTAGGGCTAGTGCTAGGGGTTGGGGCTAGGGCTAGGGTAAAGGTTAGGATTAGGGTTTGGGGTTAGGGTTAGGGTTTGGGGTTAGGATTAGAGCTAGGGATAGGGCTGGGGCTAGAGTTAGGGTTAGGGTTAGGGTAGGGTTAGGGGTTCGGGTTGCCGTTGGGGTTAGCGTTAGCATTAGGTTTAGTGTTAGTGTTTAGGGTTAGGGTTAGGGTTTATGGTTTAGGGATAGGGTGAGGGATAGAGTTAGGGTTATGGTTAGGGTTGGATTAGGGTTAGGGTTAGAGCTAGGGATAGGGCTCGGGCTACGGAGAGGTTTAGGCCTAGGCATAGGTGTAGGGTTGGGGTTGTGGTTAGTGTTACTGTTAGGGTTAGGGTAGAAGAGGTTTAGGTTTAGGGTTATGGTTAGAATAGGGTTAGAGTTATGGTTTAGCATTTGAGGCTTAAGGATTTTAGGGTTAGAGTTAGAATTTAGGGTGAAGGTTATGTTCATTGTTTAGGGTTAGGGTTAGGGTTGAGGAAGGGGTATGTTAGGGGTATGGTTAGGTTTAGGGTTCAGTGTTTAGGTTTAGGGGTAGGGAAAGAGGTAGGGTTATGGTTAGGGTTGCGTTAGGGTTAGGGTTAGGGTTAGGTGTAGAGCTAGGTTTGGGGCTAGCGCTAAGGCTAGGGTTAGGGGTAGGGTAGGGGTAGGGGTAGGGGGGTTTAGGTTAGTGTTAGGATTAGTGTTAGGTTTGGGTTAGGGTTAGGGGTAGGGTTAGGGTTAGGGTTAGGGTTGGGGTTAGGGTTAGTGTTGGGTTAGGGTTAGGGTTATTGTTAGGGTTAGCTTTACTCTTAGGGTTAGGGTTAGAAGAGGTTTAGGTTTGGGGTTAGGGTAGAATAGGGTTAGGGTTATGTTTCGAGATTTAGGTTTACAGTTAGCATTTATGATTTAGGGTTTGGGTTAGTTTACGGTTAGGGGTTAGGTTTAGGGTTAAGGTAGAGTTAGGGATAGGGTTAGAGTTATGGCTAGCTTTACTCTTAGGGTTAGGGTTAGAAGAGGTTTGGGTTTGGGATTATGGTTAGAATAGGGTTAAAGTTATGATTAGGGTTGGGGTTAAGTTTAGCATTATGATTTAGGTATAGTGTTAGTTTAGGGTTATGGTTAGGTTTAGGGTTAGGGGTAGGTGTGGGTTTAAGGTTAGGGATGGGTTATGGTTAGGGTTAGGGTTAGTACTGGGTTAGGGTTGGGGCTTGGGGTAGGGTTGGGGCTAGGGATTAGGGTCACGGGTAGGGTTAGGGGAAGGGGTATGGCTTGGAGTTAGGGTTAGGTTTAGGGTTGGGTTAGGGTTAGGATTAGGTTTATGTTAGGGTTATGGTTTAGTGTTTGGGGTTAGGGTTAGGGTTAGCGTTACTGTTAGGTTTAGGGTTAGAATAGGTTTAGATTAGGGTTAGGATTAGAATAGGGTTAGGGTTAGGCTTAGGGTAGGGTTAGAGTTAGAGTTGGGGTTGGGGCTAGTGTTACAGTTATGGTTAGCTTTACTGTTGGTGTTGGGGTTAGAAGAGGTTTAGGTTTAGGGTTAGGGTTAGAAAAGGGTTAAGGTTAGGTTTAGGGAATCTGGGTTACCGTTAGAGTTTATGATTTCGTGTTGGGATTAGGTTAGAGTTAGGGTTAGTGCTAGGGTAGCATTAGGGTTAGGGTTAGGGATGGGTTAGGGTTAGGGTTAGGGTTAGTATTGGGTTAGGGGTTAGGGCTAGGGGTATGGTTAGGGCAAGGGGTTAGGGTTAGGGATTAGGGTTACGGGTAGGGTTAGTGGAAGGGGGTATGGCTTGGGGTTAGGATTAGGGTTAGGGTTTGGGTTGGGTTAGGGTTATGGTTTATGTTTTAGGGTTACGGGTAAGGTTAGGGCTAGGGATACGGTTGGGGCTAGGGCTAGTGCTGGGGCTAGGGTTAGGGTTAAGGTTAGTGTTAGGGTTAGGGGTTAAGTTTGGGGTTAGGTTTAGGGTTAGGGTTCGGGTGTTGGTTGGGGTTAGGGTTAGCATTAGGTTTAGGATTAGAGTTTAGTGTTAGGGTTAGTGGTTATGGTTTAGGGGTAGGGTGAGGCATAGAGTTATGGTTAGGGGTTAGGGTTTGGGTTGGGGTTAGGTTTAGGGCTAGGGCTGGGGCTAGGGCAAGGGTTAGGTTAGGGTTAGGGGTAGGGGTAGGGTTGAAGTTGTTGTTAGTGTTACTGTTAGGGTTAGCGTAGAAGAGGTTTAGGTTTGGGGTAAGGGTTAGGTTCATTATTAGGGTTAGGGTTAGGGTTGAGGAAGGGGTATGTTAGGGTTTTGGTTACAGTTAGGCTTCAGTGTTTAGGGTTAGGGTTAGGGATAAAGGTAGGGTTATGGTTAGGGTTGGGTTAGGGTTAGGATTAGGGTTATGTTAGGGTTACGGTTTAGTGTTTAGGGTTAGGGTTACGGTTAGGGTTAGGATTAGTGTTACTGATAGGGTTAGGGTTAGAATAAGTTTAGATTACGGTTAGGATTAGAATAGGGTTAGGGTTAGGGTTAGGGTAGGGTTAGGGTTAGAGTTGGGGTTAGGGTTAGTGTTATGGTTATGGTTAGCTTTACCGTTAGTGTTAGGGTTAGAAGAGGATTAGGTTTGGGGTTAGGGTTAGAAAAGGGTTAGGGGTTAGGTTTAGGGAATCAGGGTTACCATTAGAGTTTATGATTTCGTGTTAGGATTAGGTTAGGGTTAGGGTTATTGTTGGGGTAGCGTTAGGGTTAGGGTTAGGGATGGGTTAGGGTTAGGGTTAGGGTTAGAGTTAGTATTGGGTTGGGGTTGGGGCTAGGGGGTAGGGTTAGGGCAAGGGTTAGGGTTACAGTTAGGGATTAGGGTTACGGGTAGGGTTAGTGGAAGGGGTATGGCTTGGGGTTAGGGGTTAGGGTTAGGGTTTGGGTTGGGTTAGGGTTATGGTTTATGGTTTAGGGTTACAGGTAGGGTTAGGGCTAGGGATACGGCTGGGGCTGGGGCTAGTGCTAGGGCTGGGGTTAGTGTTAAGGTTAGTGTTATGGTTAGGGTTAAGTTTGGGGTTAGGTTTGGGGTTAGGGTTAGGGTGTTGGTTGAGGTTAGGGTTAGGGTTAGGGTTAGGGTTAGGGTTAGGGTTAGAGTTAGTATTGGGTTAGGGTTGGGGCTAGGGGTAGGGGTTGGGGCAAGGGTTGGGGTTACAGTTAGGGATTAGGGTTACGGGTAGGATTAGTGGAAGGGGTATGGCTTGGGGTTGGGGTTAGGGTTAGGGTTTGGGTTGGGTTAGGGTTATGGTTTAGGGTTTAGGGTTACGGGTAGGGTTAGGGCTAGGGATACGGCTAGGGCTGGGGCTGGTGCTGGGGCTAGGGTTAGTGTTAAGGTTAGTGTTATGGTTGGGGTTAAGTTTAGGGTTAGGTTTGGGGTTAGGGTTAGGGTGTTGGTTGAGGTTAGAGTTAGCGTTAGGTTTAGGATTAGTTTTAGTGTAAGGGTTAGGGTTTATGGTTTAGGGACAGGGTGAGGCATAGAGTTAGGTTTAGGGTTAGGGTTGCGTTAGGGTTAGGGTTAGGGTTAGGGCTGGGGCTGGGGCTAGGGCTAGGGCTAGGGTTAGTTTAGGGTTAGTGGTAGGGGTAGGGTTGAAGTTGTTGTTAGTGTTACTGTTAGGGTTAGCGTAGAAGGGGTTTAGGTTTAAGGTTAGGGTTAGGGTTAGGTTCATTATTAGGGTTAGGGTTAGGGTGGAGGGAAGGGGTAGGTTTAGGGATTGTGGTTAGTGTTAGTGTTGGGGTTGGGGTTCAGTGTTTAGGGTTAGGGTTAGGGGTAAGAGTTAGGGTTATGGTTAGGATTGGGTTAGGGTTAGGGGTTAGGAGTAGGGCTAGGTTTGGGGCTAGTGCTGGGGCTAGGGTTAAGGCTAGGGCTAAGGCTAGGTCTGGGGCTAAGACTAGGGTTGGGGTTAGGGGTAGGGTTAGGGTTAGGGGTTGAGGTTAGTGTTGGGGTTAGGGGTGGGTTAGGGTTGGGGTTAGTATTTAGGGTTAGGGTTAGGGTTGGGGGTAGGGGTAGGGTTAATGTTGTTGTTAGGGTTAGGGTTAGGGTTAGGGCTAGGTTTAGGGTTAGGGGTTAGGGTTTAGGTTAGGGTTCAGGGTTTAGGGTTAGGGTTAGGATTAGGGTTAGGGCTAGGGATAGGATTAGAGCTAGGGATAGTGCTAGGGCTAAGTTTGGGGTTAAGTTTGGGGTTAGGGTTATGGGTAGGGGTAGAGTTAGGACTTCTTGTTAGGGTTGGGTTTAGGTTTATGGTTGGATTAGGGTTAGGGTTAGGGTGTAGAGTTTGGGGTAAGGTTAATGTTAGGGATAGGGTTTGGGGTTAGGGTTAGGTTTAGGTTTAGGATTTAGGGTTTGGGTAGGGTTAGCGTTAGGATTAGGGTTAGGGTGTGGAGTATAGGGTTGGGGTTAGTGTTATGGTTAGGCTTAGGGTTAGGATTAGCCTTAGGGGTCAGGGGTTAGGGTTAGGGTTAAGGTTAGTGTTAGATTTGGGGTTAGGATTAGGGTTAGTGTTAGCGTTAGGGTTAGGGGTTGGGGTTAGCGTCAGGGGTTAGGATTAGGTTTGGGGTTAGGGTAGTGTTAGGGTTGGGGTTGGGGGTTGGGGTTAGGGTGAAGGTTAGGCCTATGTCTAGGGTTGGGGCAAGGGCTAGTGCGAGGGCTGGGGCTATGGCTATGGCTAGGGTTAGGGTAAGTGTTAGGTTTTAGTGTTAGGGTTATGGTTAGTGTTAGTGTTAGAAATTTTGGGTTTTAGGGTTGGCGTTGGGGTTAGGGGTTAGTGTTAGGGCAGGGCTAGGTTTAGGGTTGGGGTTAGGGTTAGGGTTAGTGCTAGAGTTTGGGGTTAGGGTTAGGATTAGTGTTAGGGTTAGTGTTGCTCTTAGGTTTAGGAGTTAGGGTTGGGGTTAGGGTTAGGGTTAATTTACGGTTAAGGTTAGGGTTAGGGGTTAGGGTTAGGGTTATGGTTAGTGTTAGGGTTAGGGGTTAGGTTTAGGGTTAGTGTTGTTTAGGGTTACGGTTGGAGTTGGGGTTGGGGGTTGGGGTTGGGTTTGGGGTTAGTGTTACTGTTAGGGTTAGGGTTAGAAGAAGTTTAGATTTGGGGTTGGGGTTAGAACAGGGTTAGGGTTACGGTTGGGGTTAGGGTTAGAGGTGGGGTTTGGGTTACGTTTAGGGTTAGGGTTAGGGTTGGGTTGGGGTTAGGGTTAGGGTTTAGGGTTTAGGTTTAGGGTTAGGATTACGGTTCAGGTTAGGGTTAGGCTTTAGGGTTAGGGTTAGTGTTATTGGTTAGGGTTAGGGTTAGGTTTAGGCTTAGTGTTAGGGTTAGTGTTAAGTTTAGGGTTAGGGTAGGGTTAGGGTTTGGGTTGGCTTTGGGATTAGTGTTAGCGTTAGGTTTGGGGTTGGGGTTAGGGTTAGGGTTTATGGTTTAGAGGTAGGGTGAGGGATAGAGTTAGGGTGAGTGTTAGGGTTGGGTTAGGGTTAAGGTTAGGTTTGGGGCTAGGGCTAGGGCTAGGGTTGGGGCTACGGTTATGTTTGAGGCTTAGGTGTAGGGGTAGGGTTGGGGTTGTGGCTAGTGTTACTGTTAGGGTTAGGGTATAAGAGGTTTAAGTTTGGGGTTACGGTTAGAATAGTGTTAGATTTGGGTTTAGGATTTGGGGTTAAGGTTAGTTTGGGGTTAGAGTTAGGGTTTAGGGTTAGAGTTAGGTTCATTGTTTAGGGTTAGGGTTAGGGTTGGGGGAAAGGGGTAGGTTAGGGGTTGTGGTTAGTGTTAGGGTTAGGGTTGGGGTTCAGTGTTAGGATTAGGGTTAGGGAAAGACGTAGGGTTATGGTTAGGGTTGGGTTAGGGTTAGGGTTAGGGGGTAAGGGTAGGGCTAGGTTTGGGGCTAGTGCCAGGGGCTAGGTTTGGGGTTAGGGTTAGGGATAAGGGTAGGGTTAGGGGTTCAGGTTAGTGTTAGGATTATGGTTAGGGTTGGGTTCGGGTTAGGGTTAGTGTTTAGGTTTAGGGTTAGGGGTAGGGATAGGGTTAGGCCTAGGGATAAGTTAGGATTAGGGGTTAGGGTTATGGGTAGTGGTAGGGGTAGGAGTAGAGGAAGGCATATGGCTTGAGGTTAGTTTTAGGGTTAGTGTTAGGTTTGGGTTAGGGTTAGGGTTTGGGTTTAGGGTTAATGGTTTAGGGTTAGGGCTAGGTATAGGGTTGGGGCTATGGCTAGTGCTGGGGCTAATATTAGGGTAAGTGTTAGTGTTAGGGGTTAGAGACAGCGGTAGGGGTAGGGGTTTGGGTTTGGGTTGGGGTTATCTTTAGGGTTGGGTTAGGGTTTGGGGTTTAGAATAGGGTTAGGGTTAGGGATTTGGCTAGGTTTAGGGACAGGGCTAGTGCTGGGGCAAGGGCTGCGGCTGGGGCAAAGTTTGGGGTTAGGGTAAGTGTTTGGGATTAGGCTTGGGGTTAGGATTTGGGGTTAGGGTTAGTGTTATTAGTTAGGGTTAGGGTTAAGATTAGTTTAGATTTGGGTTTGGGTTTAGGGTTAGTGTTAGTGTTTTAGTTAGGGTTGGGGTTATTGTTAGGGTTGGGGTTAGGGTTAGGGTAGGTTCATGGTTAGGGTTTGGGTTGGGGCTAGGGTAAGGGTTAGGGGTTAGCGTTACTGTTGGGGTTGGGGTTAGAAGAGGTTTAGATTTGGGGTTGGGGGTTAGAATAGGGTTAGGTTTGGGGTAGGGGGTAGGGTTAGGGTTGGGGGGGTTAGGGGTAGGGGGTAGGGGTAGGGGGGTAGGATTAGGGGTTGAGGGTAGTGTTAGGGTTGGGGTTAGGGGTTGGGTTGGGGTTGGGGTTAGGTTTGGGGCTAGTGCTGGGGCTGGGGTATAAAGCTGGGGCTAAGTATAGGGATAGGTCTAAGACTAGTGTTAGGGATAGGGTTAGGGGTAAGGGTAGGATTAGGGATTGGGGTTAGTGTTAGTGTTAGGGTTAGGGTTGGGTTAGGGTTAGGGTTAGGGTTATGTTTGGGATTAGGGTTAGTGTTAGTGTTAGTGTTAGGTTTAGGGGTTAGGTCTAGTTTTAGGGTTAGGGTTAGGGTTTACGGTTTATGGTTAGGGTTAGGGCTAGGGTTGGTTTTAGGGCAAGGGCTAGTGCTAGGGCTAGGGTTAGGGGTTAGTTTTAGGTTTAAGTTTAGGATTTAGATTTAGTGTAGGTTTAGGGGTAGGGTTAGGGTTAGTGTTAGGTTTTAGGGTTTAGGATTAGGTTTAGGGTTAGGGTTAGGGTTAGGTCTAGGGGGGTTAGGGTTAGGGTTAGGGTTAGGATTAGGGATTAGGGTTACGGGTAGTGGTAGGGGGTAGGAGTAGGGGAAGGTGTATGACTTGGGTTTAGGGTTAGGGTTAGGATGAGGTTTGGGTTAGGGTTAGGGTTTGGGTTTAGGGTTTATGGTTAGGTTTAGGGTTAGGGTTATGGCTAGTGCTAGGGCTAATGTTAGGGTTAGGGTTAAGGTTAGTGTTAGGGATTAGAGGCAGTGGTAGAGATAGGGGTTTGGATTTGTGTTAGGGTTATCTTTAGGGTTGTTTTAGGGTTAGGATTAGGGTTGGGGTTTGGGGTTTGGGGTTGGGGTCAGGGGTTGGGGTTAGGATAAGGGCTAGGGATAGGGTTGGGGCTGGGGCTGGTGCTCGGGTTGGGGCTGGGGCTGGGGTTGGGGTAAGGTTAGGATTAGGGTTTAGGGTTAGGGTTAGGGTTAGGGTTAGGAGTAGAGCTTGGGCTGGGGCTGGGCCTAGAGTTAGGGGTTAGGGGTTAGGGTTGGGTTTGGAGTTAGGGTACGGTTAGGGTTAGGGTTGGGGTTGGGGTTGGGGTTAGGGTTAGCATTACTGTTAGGTTAGGGTA
This sequence comes from Nanger dama, assembly GCA_917880005.1. Lineage (NCBI taxonomy): Eukaryota > Metazoa > Chordata > Mammalia > Artiodactyla > Bovidae > Nanger > Nanger dama. The sequence goes on from CAKJTW010000675.1 coordinate 16,748, forward strand.
AAGTGGTTTAGATTTGGGGTTAGGCTTAGTGTTGGGGGTTCGGGTTGGGGTTAGGGGTTAAGGTTACGGGTAGGGGTAGGGGTAGGGGGTAGGGGAAGGGGTATGGGTTGGGGTTAGGGTTAGGGTTAGTATTAGGGTTGGGTTAGTGTTAGGTTTAGCATTAAGGTTAGGGTTTATGGTTTATGGTTATGGTTAGGTTTAGGTTTGGGGCTAGGGATAGGGTTGGGGCAAGGGGTAAGGCTAGGGCTAGGGTTAGGGTTAGGGTTAAGTTTGGGTTTAGGGTAGTGTTAGAGTTGGGGTTGGGGGTTGGGTTTGGGGTTAGGGTTGAGGCTTAGGGTTGGGGCTATGGCTGGGGTTGGGGCTGGGGCTAGTGCTGGGGCTGGGGCTACGGCTGGGGCTGGGGTTGGGGTGAGGTTTGGGGTTGGGGTTGGGCTTGGGTTTGGGGCTATGGCTGGGGTTGGGGCTGGGGCTGGTGCTGGGGCTAGGGTTAGGGTTGGGGTTAGGGGTTAGGGTTAGGGTTTAGAGTTAGGGTTAGGTTTACGGTTATGGTTAGGGTTATTGTTAGGGTTAGGGTTAGGGGTTAGGGTTAGGGTGAGGAATAGAGTTTAGGGATAGGGTTAGTGTTAGGGTTATGGTTAGGGTTGGGTTGGGGTTCGGGTTAGGGTTAGGGTTAGGGTTTAGGGTTTAGGGTTATGGTTATTGTTAGGGTTGGAGGGTTGGGGCTAGGGCTAGTGTTGGGGCAAGGGCTAGTGCTGGGACTGGGCTTCGGCTAGGGCTAAGGTTAGGGGTTAGGGTTAGTGTTTAGGGTTAGGTTTAGGTTTACATTTAGGATTTAGGGTTGGGGTTATGGTTAGGGGTTAAGGTTGGCTTTAGTGTTAGGTTTTGGGATTTAGGCTTAGGGTTAGGGATATGTTTGGGACTGGGGTAGGGGTTGGGGTTAGGGGTTAGGGTTATGTATAGAAGTAGGGGTAGCGGTAGGGGAAGGGTTGGGGTTAGGGGTTGGGGTTAGTGTTAGGGGTTATGGTTATATATAGAAGTAGGGGTAGCGGTAGGGGACAGGGTATGGCTAGGGGTTAAGGTTATTGTTAGGGTTAGGGTTGGGTTAGGGTTGGGGCTAGGGATAGGGTTAGAGCTAGGGATAGTGCTAGGGCTAGGGTTAGGGTCAGGGGTTAGGGGTTGGGTTTGGGGTTAGGGTATGTTTAGGGTTAGGGTTGGGGTTGGAGTTGGGGTTGGTGTTGGGTTTAGGGTTAGTGTTACTGTTAGGGTTAGGGTTAGAAGAAGTTTAGATTTGGGGTTAGGGTTAGAACAGGGTTAGGGTTACAGTTAGGGTTAGGGTTAGTGTTAGAGTTGGGGTTTCGGTTAGGGTTAGGGTTAGTGTTTGGGTTGTGTTAGGGTTAGGGTTAGGGGTTAGGGTTTAGGGTTTAGGGTTAGGGTTAGGGGTCAGGTTGGGGTTAGGATTTAGGGTTAGTGTTAGTGTTATTGGTTGGGGTTATGGTTAGATTTAGAGTTAGGGTTAGGCTTAGTGTTAGGGTTAGTGTTAAGTTTTTGGGTTAGGGTAGGGTTAGGGTTCGTGTTGGCGTTAGGGTTAGCATTAGCATTAGGTTTAGGGTTGGGGGTTAGGGTTAGGGTTTATGGTTTAGGGGTTGGGTGAGGGATAGGGTTAGGATTAGGGTTAGGGTTGTGTTAGGGTTGGGTTTAGGTGGGGTTTAGGGGCTAGGGCTAGGGCTGGGGCTACGGTTATGTTTAGGCTTAGGTGTAGGGGGTAGGGCTGGGATTGTGGCTAGTGTTACTGTTGGGGTTAGGGTAGAAGAGGTTTAAGTTTGGGGTTACGGTTAGAGTAGGGTTAGATTTAGGGTTTGGGATTTGGGGTTAAGGTCAGTTTGGGGTTAGAGTTAGGGTTTAGGGTTAGGGTTAGGTTCATTGTTTGGGGTTAGGGTTAGGGTTGAGGAAGGGGTATGTTAGGGGTTGTGGTTAGGGTTAGTGTTAGGGTTCAGTGTTAGGATTAGGGTTAGGGATAGAGGTAGGGTTATGGTTAGGGTTTGGTTAGGGTTAGGATTAGGGGGTAAGGGTAGGGCTAGGTTTGGGGCTAACGCTGGGGGCTGGGTTTAGGGGTTAGGGTAAGGGATAGGGGTAGGGTTCGGGTTGAGGTTAGTGTTAGGGTTAGAGTTAGGGTTGGGTTAGGGGTTGGGGTTAGTGTTTGGGGTTGGGGTTGGGGGCTGGGGGAAGGGTACAGTTGGTGTTGTTGCTAGGGTTGGGGTTGGGGTTAGATTTGGGTTAGAGTTAGGGTTAGGGGTAGGGTTAGGGTTAGGGATAGGGCTGGGTTTGGGGCAGGGGCTAGTGCTGGGGCTGGGGCTACGGCTGGGGCAAAGTTTAGGTTGGGGTTGGTGTTTGGGGTTAGGGGTGGGGTTGGGGTGGGGTTAGGGTTAGGGGTGGCGTTAGGGTAGGGATAGGGCTGGGTTTGGGGCAGGGCTAGTGCTGGGGCTGGGGCTACGGCTAGGGAAAAGTTTAGGTTGGGGTTGGTGTTTGGGGTTAGAGTTGGGGTTAGACTTTGGGGTTAGGGTTAGTGTTATTGGTTGGGGTTAGGGTTAAGATTATTTTAGATTTGGGTTTGGGTTTAGGGTTGGTGTTAGTGTTAGGGTTAGGGTTGGGGGTTAGTTTTGGGGTTAGGGTTGGGTTTGGGGTAAGGGTAGGTTCATGGTTGGGGTTTGGGTTGGGACTAGGGTAAGGGTTGGGGTTAGCGTTATTGTTAGGGTTAGGGTTAGAGTAAGTTTAGATTTAAGGTTAGGGTTAGAATAGGGTTAGGGGTTGGGTTTGGGGTATGGTTAGGGTTAGAGTTGGGGTTGGGGTTATGGTTAGGGGTTGGGGTAGGTGTAGGATTAGGAGTTGAGGGTAGTGTTACGTTTAGGGTTAGGGGTTGGGTTCGGGTTAGGGTTAGGTTTGGGGCTAGTGCTAGGGCTAGGGTTTAAAGTTAGGGCTATGTCTGAGGATAGGGCTAGGACTAGGGTTAGGGGTAGGGGTAGGGGTAAGGGTAGGATTAGGGGTTGGGGTTAGTGTTGGGGGTTAGTGTTAGGGTTGGTTTAGGGTTAGGGTTAGGTTTGGGATTAGGGTTAGTGTTAGTGTTGGTGTTAGGTTTAGGGTTAGGGTTAGGTTTGGGGTTAGCATTACTATTAGGTTTAGGGTTAGGAGAGGTTTAGGGTTAAGGTTAGGGTTAGGTGTTTTGGTTAGGGTTGGGGTTGGGTTTAGCGTTACTCTTAGGTTTGGGTTTAGAAGAGGTTAGTGTTAGGGGTTAGGGTTAGAGTTAGGGGTTAGGGTTGGGGTTTTGGTTAGGGTAAGGATAGGGTTAGGGTTAGGGGTTATGGTTAGGGTTAGGGTTAGGTTTAGGGTTAGGGTTTGGGGTTACGGTTAGGGTTAGGGTTGGGTTCAGGAACAGGGACAGGGGTCAGGCTCAGAGTCAGTGTCAGGATTTGGGTTTAGGTTTAGCGTTAGGGTTAGGGTTAGGGAGTAGGGGTTAGGGGTTAGTATTAGGTTTAGGGTTAGGGGTTAGGGTTAGTGTTGGGGTTGGGGGTTGGGGGTTGGGTTTGGGGTTTGGGTTGGGGTTAGGGTTAAGGTTAGAGTTAGGTTTAGGGTTGGGTTTAGGGGTTAGGGTTGGGGTTGGTGTTAGGGGTTAGGGTTAGGTTTGGGGTTAGGGTTGGGGTTGGGTGTTAGGGTTAGGGTTAAGTTTAGGGTTAGGGTTAGGTTTCGGATTTAGAGTTATTGTGGGGTTAGGTTTATGGTTAGGGTTAGTGTCAGGATTTAGGTTTTAGGATTAGTGTAAGTGATAGGGTTAAGGCTAGGGATAGGGTTAGGGCAAGGTTAGCGTTAGTGTTAGGGTTAATATTAAGTTTAGGGTTAGGTTTAGGTTAGTGTTAAGGTTAATGTTACTCTTAGGGTTTGGATTGGGGTTAGGGTTAGGTTTTGGGGTTAGGGGTGGGTTTGGGGTTACGGTTAAGGTTAGGGTAAGGGCTAGGTCTAGGGTTTGGGTTAGTGTTAGGTTTGGGTTTGGGATAGGTGTAAGTGTAGGGGTAGGATTAGGGTTAGGGTTACGGTTGGTGTTTAGGGTTAGTATTAGGGTTAGGGGTAGTGATATGGGGATTGGTTGGGATCAGGGTTAAGGTTAGTGCTATGGTTTGGTTGGGTTGGTTGTTAGGGTTAGAATTAGGGTTAGTGTTAGGGTTAGGGTTAGGGCTAGAGATAGAGTTGGGGCTGGGGCTATTGCGAGGGGCTATGGCTAGGGCTTAGACTAGGCTTACGTTTAGGGTTAGGGTTTTGGGTTGGGGTATGGTTTGGGTTATGGTTAGTTTTAGGGGTTAGGGTTAGGGTTAGAGTTATCAGTTAGGGATAGGGGTATGGGTAGGGGAATGGGTTGAAGTTAGTGTTAGGGTTGGGGTTTGGTTACAGTTGGGGTAGGGGTTGGGGTATATGGTTCAGGGGTTAGAGTTGGGGTTGGGTTTAGGGTTGGGGATGGAGTTAGGGTTAGGGTTCAGAGTTAAGGTTAGGGTTAGATTTAGGGTTAGGGATTAGGGATAGGGGTAGGGGTATGGGTTGGGGGTTAGCTTTAGGGTTAGCGTTGTGTTAGGGTTGGGGCTGGGGCTGGGATTGGGTTCAGAAATAGTGCCAGAGCTGGGGCTACAGCTAGGTGTGGGGTTAGGGTTTGGGGTTAGTGTTAGGTTTGGGGTTTAATGTTAGCGTTAGCATTAGGGAAAGAGTTAGGGTTGGGTTGGGGCTGGGGTTAGGTTTGGGGTTTAGGGTTAGGGTCAGGGGTTAGGTTTAGTGGTTAGTGTTAGGGTTAGTGTTAGGATTAGGGGTTAGAGTTAAGGTTAGGGGGTACGTTTAGGGGTTGTGGTTAGGGTTAGGGGTTAGGTTTAGTGTTGGTGTTGTTTTGGGGTTAGGTTTAAAGTTTAGGGTTAGGGTTAGGGTTTGGGGTTTCGGGATAGGGTTAGGGTTGGGTTGGGGTTAGAGTTATAGCTTAGGTTTAGGGTTAGTGTTAGAGTTCAGGGTTTAGGTTTAGGATTAGGGTTTAAGTTAGAGTTAGGTTTAGGGTTGGGTTAGCGTTGTGTTTAGGGGTTGGGGCTGGGGGCTAGGGCTAAGGCTTGGGTTGGGGCTAGGGTTACGGTTAGGGTTAGGGATAGAGTTAGGGTAAGGGTTACGGTTGGATTAGGATTAGGGTTAGTGTTTAGGTTTAGGGTTAAGGTCAGTGTTAGGATTTAGGTTTAGGTTTAGTGTTGGGGTTAGGGTTTGTAAGTTTGGGGTTTGGTTAGTGTTAGGTTTAGGGATAGGGTTAGGTTTGGTTTAGTTTTAGGGTTAGGGTTAGTGTTTTGTTAGGGTTAGGATTAGGGTTTAGGGTTTAGTTAGGGTTAGGATTTAGGGTTAAGGGATAGGGTTAAGTTTCATGTTGGGGTTAGTGTTAGCAGTAGGGGTAGGGATAGGGGTGGTGGTTAAGGTTAGGATTAGTGTTGAGGTTAGGGTTGTGTTTGAGTTAGGGATAACGGTAGGTAGATGGGTAGTAGTAGGTTTAGGGTTAGGGTTAGACGAGTTAGGCTTAAGATTAGGGTTAGGGTTATGGTTATGGTTAGGGTTAGGGGTTATGGGTAAGGTTTCGGGTTAGGGTTAGTGTTAGTGTTAGGGTTTAAGTTAAGAGTTAGCGTTTGAGTTAGGGGTTAGGTGTTAGGTTTATGGTTAGGTGTTACGGTTAGGGATAGGGGTAGAGGTATGGGTAGGGGCATTGGTTTGGGTTAGGGATAGAGTCAGGGTTGTGTTAGGGCTAGGTTTAGTGTTTAGGGTTAGGGTTAGTGTTAGGGTTAGTGTTAGGGATAGGGATAGGGTTGGGGCTGGGGCTAGGGCTAGGGCTAGGGTTAGGGGTAATAGTTGGGGCTTAGGGTTAAGGTTGGGGTTAGGATTAGGGTTAGGTTTTAGGGTTAGTGTTGGGGGTTGGGGTTGGGGTTAGGGTCAGGGGTTGGGTTAAGGTTTGGGTTGGGGGTTGGGCTTAGGGTTTAGAGTTTAGGGGCAGGGATATGGTTAGGGTTAGTGCTAGGGTTGGGTCTGGGTCTGGGGCTAGGGTTAGGGGCTGGGCTAGGATTAGGGGTTAGGGTTAGGGTTGGGTGAGTTTAGGGTTAGCGTTAGGAGTAGGTATAGGGGTTGGGTTGGGGTTAAGGTTGGGGTTAGGGGTAGGAGTAGGGTTGGGTTGGGTTTAAGGTTAGGGGTAGAGTTAAAGGTATGTGTGGGTTAGGGTTAGGGTTAGGGTTAGGGTTGGGGTAGGGTAAGAGCTAGGGTTAGGGTTAGGGGTCAGGGGTTAGGGGTTAGGGTTAGGGTTTGGTTTAGGGTTAGGGTTAGGGTTAGGGTAGGGTTGGCGTTTGGGTTGGGTTTAGGGTTAAGGTTAGCATTATTCTTAGGTTTATTGTTAAAAAGGTTAGGTTTAGGGTTAGGGGTTAGAATAGGGTTAGGGCTAGGGTTAGGGTTAGGTTTAGGGGTTGTGGTTAGTGTTTGGGTTAGGGTTAGTGACAGGGTTGGGTTAGGGGTTAAGGTAAGGGGTTAGTGTTTAGGGTTAGGGTTATGTTTATGGTTTAGGGGTTTAGGGATTGGGTTATGGTTAGGGGTAGGGGAAGGGGTGCAGGTCGGTTTAGGGGTTGTGGTTAGGGTTAGGGATAAGGTTATGGTTGGGTTAGGGAAGGGGTAGAGGTAGGGTTAGGGTTAGACCAGTTAGGGTTAGGGTTAGGGTTAGGGTTAGTGGTTGGGGTTAGAAGTTAGGGTTAGGGGTTGGGGTTTAGAGTTAGGGGTTGGGATAGATTTAGTGTTGGGGCTAGGGTTTGAGTTAGGGTTAGGGGTTGGGGTTAGGATTAGGGTTAGGGGTGAGGTTAGGGGTTGGGTTTAGGGTTAGGGGTTTGGTTTAGGGTTGAGGTCAGGGTTACAGTTAGCGTTACTCTTAGGTTTAGGGTTAAAGAGGTTTAGGGTTAGGGTTAGGGGTTTTGGTTGGGGTTAGGTTTAGGGTTAGGGGGGTTGGGGTTAGGGTTAGGTTTAGGGTTGGGGTTTAGGTTAGGGTTAGGTTTAGGGTTGGGGTTACGGTTAGGGGTTTGGTTAGGGTTAGGGTTAGGGGTTAGGGTTAGCTTTAGTGGTAGGGGTAGGGTTGGGTTAGGGTTAAGGGTAGGATTAGGGGTAGGAGTAGGGTTGGGTTAGGTTTAGGGTTGGGGTAGGGTTAAGGTTGGGTTTAAATATATTTGTGGGTTAGGGTTAGGGTCAGGGTTGGGGGTTAGGGCTAGGGTTAAGGTTAGTATTACACTTAGGTTTAGGGTTAGAATAGTTTTGGGGTTAGGGTTGGGGTTGGGATTGGGGTTGGGGGTTAGGATTAGGGTTAGGGGTTAGATATATGGTTGGGGTTAGGGGTTGGGGTTAGGGGTTAAGTTTAGGGTTAGGGGTTTGGTTTGGGGTTAGGGTTAGGGTTGGGGTTAGGGTTAGGTTTAGAGTAGGGTTGGCGTTGGGGTTAGGTTTAGGCTTAAGGTTAGCATTACTATTAGGTTTATTGTTATAGAGTGTTAGGTTTGGGGTTAGAGTTAGAATAGTTTTAGGGCTAGGGTTGGGGTTATGTTTAGGGGTTGTGGTTAGTGTTAGGGTTAGGGTTAGTGTTAGGGTTGTGTTTGGGTTAAGGTAAGGGTTTGGTAAGGGTTTGTGTTAGGGTTAAGGTAAGGGTATGGTTTAGGGTTTAGGGATAGGGTTATGGTTAGGGTTAGGGGTAGGGGTGCAGGTAGGTTTAGGGGTTGTGTTTAGGGTTAGGGATAAGGTTACAGTTGGGTTAGGGGTAGGGGTAGAGGTAGAGTTACGGTTAGGGTTAGATGAGTTAGGGTTAGTTTAGGGTTAGCGGTTGGGGTTGAAGTTAGGGTTGGGGTTTAGTGTTAGGATTCGGTTTAGGTTTAGTGTTAGGGCTAGGGTTTGAGTTGGGGTTAGGGGCTAGGGGTTGAGGTGTAGGTTTAGGGGTTAGGGTTAGAGTTATGGATAGGGGTAGGGGTAGGGTTAAGGTAAGTGTGGGTTGGGGTTAGGGGTTATGGTTAGGGTTAAGGTTGGGTTGGGGTTAGGGTTAAGGTTAAGGTTAGGGGTTGGGGTTAGGTTTGGGGTTAGGGGTTATGGTTGGGAGTTAGGGTTAGGGTTTGGTTTAGGGTTAGGAATAGGGTTAGGGTTAGTGTTACTCTTGGGTTTGGGGTTAGAAGAGGTTTAGGGTTGGGGTTGGGGTTAGTATTTAGTGTTTTGTGGGGTTAGGGTTGTGGTTAGGGTTAGTGTTGGGTTGTGGGGTTTAAAATTAGTGTTAGTGTTGGGGTTAGGGCTAGGGAGAGGGTTAGGGCGAGGGTTAGCGTTAGTGTTAGGGTTAATATTAGGGTTAGGGTTAGGGTTAGTGTTAGAAGAGTTAGGGTTAGGGTTAGGGTTAGTGTTAGGGTTTGGGTTAGGGTTAGTGTTGGGGTTGGGGTTAGGGTTAGGGTTGCGGTTAGGGTTGGGGTTAGTGTTACTCTTAGGGTTTGGGTAGGGGTTAGGGTTAGGATTTGGGGTTAGGATTAGGTTTAGGGTTTTGGTTAAGGTTAGGGTAAGGGCTGGGGCTAGGGTTAGGGTTAGGATTAGGGTTAGGTTTGGGTTGGGGTTAGGTGTAAGTGTAGGGGTAGGTTTAGAGTTAAGTTTACGGTTGGGGCTTAGGGTTAGTATTAGTTTTAGGGGGTAGTGGTATGGGGATGGGTTGGGGTCAGGGTTAAGGTTAGTGCTATGGTTGGGTTAGGTTTGTTGTTGGGGTTAGTATTAGGGTTAGTGTTAGGGTTAGGGTTAGTGCTAGATATAGGGTTAGGACTAGGGCTATTGCTGGGGCTATGGCTGGGGCTTAGACTAGGGTTAGGGGTTAGGGTTAGAGTTTTGGGTTAGGGTATGGTTTAGGGTTATGGTTAGTGTTGGGGGTTGGGGTTGGGGTTAGAGTTATTGGTTAGGGGTATGGATACAGGTAGGGAATGGGTTGAAGTTAGTGTTAGGGTTATGGTTTGGTGTCGGTAGGGATAGGGGTTAGGGTATATGGTTTAGGGTTGGAGTTAGGTTTGGGTTTAGGGGTTGGGGATGGAGTTAGGGTTAGGGTTCAGAGTTAAGGTTAGGGTTAGATTTAGGGTTAGGGATTAGGGATGGGGTAGGGTTATGGGTTGGGGTTAGCTTTGGGTTTAGCGTTGTGTTAGGGTTAGGGCTAGGGCTGGGATTAGGTTCAGAAATAGTGCCAGAGCTGGGGCTACAGCTAGGTGTGGGGTTAGGGTTTAGGGTTAGTGTTAGGTTTGGGGTTTAATGTTAGGGTTAGGTTTAGGGTTAGGGATAGAGTTAGGGTTGGGTTAGGCTTAGGATTGGGGTTAGGGTTAGGGTTGGGGTTAGGGTTTAGGGGTTAGGGTCGGGGTTAGGTTTAGCGGTTGGTGTTAGGGTTAGTGTTAGGATTAGGGGTTGGGGTTAAGGTTAGGGGTAGGTTTAGGAGTTGTGGTTAGGGTTAGGGTTAGGGTTAGTGTTGGTGTTGTTTTAGGGTTAGGTTTAATGTTTAGGGTTAGGGATAGAGTTAGGGTTTAGGGTTTCGGGATAGGGTTAGGGTTGGGTTAGGGTTAGAGTTATGGCTTACGTTTAGGTTTAGTGTTAGAGTTCAAGGTTTAGGTTTAGGATTAGGGTTAAATTAGGGTTAGGTTTAGGGTTGGGTTGGCGTTATGTTTAGGGTTAAGGCTAGGGCTAGGGATATGTTGGGGCTGGGGGCTGGGGCTTGGGCTGGGGCTGGGGTTATGGTTAGTGTTAGGGATAGAGTTAGGGTAAGGGTTAGGGTTGGATTAGGATTAGGGTTGGTGTTTAGTTTTCGGGTTAGGGTTAGTGTTGGGATTTAGGTTTAGGTTTAGGGTTAGGGTTAGAGGTAAGGTTAGGGGTTTTGGGTAGTGTTAGTTTTAGGGATAGGGTTAGGTGTGTGATAGTGTTAGGGTTAGGGGTTGGTGTTTAGTGTTAGGGTTACGGTTAGGGTTAGGGTTAGGGTTTAGGGTTAAGGGATAGGGTTAGGTTTAATGTTAGGGTTAGTGTTAGGAGTAGGGGTAGGGACAA
>CAKJTW010000676.1:0-26852 GCA_917880005.1 Nanger dama
ACCCCATGAATCGTAGCACGCCAGGCCTCCCTGTTCATCACCATCTCTCGGAGTTCACTCAGACTCATGTCCATTGAGTCCGTGATGCCATCCAACCATCTCATCCTTGATCATCCCCTTCGCCTCCTGCCCCCAGTCCCTTCCAGCATCAGAGTCTTTTCCAATGAGTCAATTCTTTGCATGAGGTGGCCAAAGTACTGGAGTTTCAGCTTTAGCATCATTCCTTCCAAAGAAATCCCAGGGTTGATCTCCTTCAGAATGGACTGGTTGGATCTCCTTGCAGTCCAAGGGACTCTCAAGAGTCTTCTCCAACACCAAGTTCAAAAGCATCAATTCTTCAGTGTTCAGCTTTCTTCACAGTCCAACTCTCACATCCATACATGACCACAGGAAAAACCATAGCCTTGACTAGACGGATGTTAGTCGGCAATGTAATGTCTCTGCTTTTGAATATACTATCTAGGTTGAGCATAACTTTTCTTCCAAGGAGTAAGCGTCTTCTAATTTCATGGCTGCAATCACCATCTGCAGTGATTTTGGAGCCCCCAAAATAAAGTCTGACACTGTTTCCACTGTTTTTCCATCTATTTCCCATGAAGTGATGGGAACAGATGCCATGATCTTCGTTTTCTGAATGTTGAGCTTTAAGCCAACTTTTTCACTCTTCTCTTTCACTTTCATCAAGAGGCTTTTTAGCTCCTCTTCACTTTCTGCCATAAGAGTGGTGTCATCTGCATATCTGAGGTTACTGATATTTCTCCTGTCAATCTTGATTCCAGCTTGTGTTTCTTCCAGCCCAGCATTTCTCATGATGTACTCTGCATAGAAGTTAAATAAGCAGGGTGACAATATACAGCCTTGATGTACTCCTTTTCCTATTTGGAACCAGTCTGTTGTTCCATGTCCAGTTCTAACTGTTGCTTCCTGGCCTGAATACAGATTTCTCAAGATGCAGATCAGGTGGTCTGGTAATCCCAGCTCTTTCAGAATTTTCCACAGTTTATCACATTCTCTTTTTCTCTGTCTGACTTACTTCACTCAGTATGAAAATCTCTTAAGTCCAGCCATGTTGCTGCAAATGGTATTATTTCACTCTTTTTTTTATGGCTGAGTAATATTACACTATATGTATAATAGCACATCTTCCTTATCCATTGTTCTGTTGATGGATATTTAGGTTGCTTCTATATTCTGGCTGTTGTAAATAGTGCTACAGTGAACATAAGGGTGGATGTATCTTTTAGAATTATGGTTTTCTCTGGATATATGCCCAGGAATGGGACTGCTGGATCATATGGTAGCTCTCTTTTTCATTTTTAAGGAAATTCCATATTTTTCTCCATAGTGGCTTTACCAGTTTACATTCCCACCAACAGTGTTGGAGGGTTCCCTTTTCTCCACATTCTCTCCAGTATTTATTGTTTTGATGATGGTCATTCTAACTGGTGTGAGGTGAAACCTCACTGTAGTTTTTTTGCAATTTTTCACTGTAGTTTTGATATACATTTTTCTAATAATTAGAGATGTTGACCATCTTTTCATGCATTTTTTGGGGGCCATCTGGGTTTCTTCTTTGGAGACTGTCTCTTTTAATCTTCTGCCCATTTTTTTGGATTTTTTGTTTATTTACTTATTTATTTATTTTGATATTGAACTGCGTGAGCTGATTGTATATTTTGGAGGGTCATCCCTAGTAAGTCACTTTGTTTGCAAATATTTCTCCCCATTCTGCAGCTTGTCTTTGGTATTTTTTTTTTGTTTGTTTTCTTTGCTGTGTAAAAGCTTTTAAGATTAACTGGGTCCCATTTGTTTATGTTTTATTTTATTGTCATTACTCTAGGAGGTGCTGCAATTTATGTCAGAGAGAGTTCTCCCTATGTTTTCATCTAAAAGTTTCATAGTGTCTGGTCTTACATTTATGTCTGTAATCCATTTTGAGTTTATTTTTGTGTGTGGTGTTAGGGAAAGTTCTAATTTTATTCATTTACATGTAGCTGTCCAGTTTTCCCAGAACCAATTACTGAAGAAACTGTCTTTTCTCCATTGTATATTCTTGCTTAATTTGCCATAAGTGATCATAGGTGCCTGGGGGTTATCTCTGGACTTTCTGGACTGTTCTGTTGATCTGTATTTCTGATTTTGGTGCCAGTTAGCATTTGGTGCCACTTTCAGTTACTGTAGCTTTGTAATATAGTCTAAAGATAGGGAGCGTGATTCCTCCTAGCTTCCTTTTTCTTCTTTGTTTTTCTCAAGATTACATTGGCTATTCATGGCATTTTGTGTTTCCATTCAAAATGTAAACTTTTCTGTTCTAATTCTGTGAAAAATGCCATTGGTAATTTGATAGGGATTGCATTGAATCTGTAGATTGCTTAAATAGTTTGTTTGTTTACAGTAGGTCATCATGGAGATCTTTTATCTTTTTATCTTTCCTTGAATGGGTTGAAGTCTACATGACTGTAGCAGGATAACCTTCTGAACATCCCAGGTAGTGTCCTGTAGTTGGATAGAGAGAACCAAGTTAAGCTTTCTGTATAGCTTAGAAAAGGCTGAGGAACCAGAGATCAAATTGCCATCATCTGCTGGATCATGGAAAAAGGAAGAGAGTTCCAGAAAAAACATCTATTTCTGCTTTATTGACTATGCCAAAGCCTTTGACTACATGAATCACATTAAACTGTGGAAAATTCTCCAAGAGATGGGAATACCAGACCACCTGACCTTGCCTCTTGATAAACCTATATGCAGGTCAGGAAGCAACAGTTAGAACTGGACATGGAACAACAGACTGGCTCCAAATAGGAAAAGGAATACATCAAGGCTGTATATTGTCACTCTGCTTATTTAACTTCTATGCAGAGTACATCATGAGAAATGCTGGGCTGGAAGAAGCACAAAGAAGAATCAAGAGTGCCAGGAGAAATATCAATAACCTCAGATATGCAGATGACACCACCCTTATGGCAGAAAGTGAAGAGGAACTTAAAACCTCTTTATGAAAATGAAAGAGGGGAGTGAAAAAGTTGGCTTAAAGCTCAATGTTCAGAAAACTAAGTTTCAGACCTCAGTTCACCTCAGTTCAGTTCAGTCACTCAGTCGTGTCCGACTCTGTGACCCCATGAATTGCAGCACGCCAGGCCTCCCTGTCCATCACCAACTCCCGGAATTCACTCAAACTCACCTCCGTCGAGTCCCTGATGCCATCCAGCCATCTCATCCTTGGTCGTCCCCTTCTCCTCCTGCCCCCAATCCCTCCCAGCATCAGAGAATGAATCAACTCTTTGCATGAGGTGGCTAAAGTACTGGAGTTTCAGCTTCAGCATCATTCCCTCCAGAGAAATTCCAGGGTTGATCTCCTTCAGAATGGACTGGTTGGATCTACTTGCAGTCCACGGAACCCTCAAGAGTCTTCTCCAACACCACGGTTCAAAAGCATCAATTCTTTGGCACTCAGCTTTCTTCACAGTCCTATTCTCACATCCCTAGCATGCTGCATTTCATGGGGTCACAAAGAGTCGGACACAACTGAGCAACTGAAGTGAACTGACAGCTTAGGTTTTAGCTTTAGGGCTACTTGGATCTCTTGGTTGTAGGGCTCTGGTATACTGGTGTTAGAAAGAGTCTCTGTAGCAAAAGCAGTATCCTCACTGCTGTATGGTCACAAATGAACAGTTGTTGGAATGTGTGGCTTAAATTCACAATCCCTCACTATTCAATAGCAATAACCCTGAATCACAGTCTTTAATGCAAAAATGAGAGTATTTTTTTTTTTTTTTAGATTTAAATACATTGCCTTGTTTTGCAAAACCCATTGCTTTGTTTTTGTGATTTCAATTGCAGCTACATTGGACATAGAAAGTGAAATTACATAGTGATAATTGAAGCATAAGGATAAAAATCTGAGCAATGACATCCTCACCTATATTATACTGTCAAGTGTATATCAATCTAGGTGGGATTAATATGATGAAGGATGAAAATGTTAAGGACCTAAGAGAAGCAGAAGAGATTAGGAAGAGATGGCATGAATACACAGAAGAACTGTACAGAAAAGATCTTAATGACCTGGATAACCATGATGATGTGATCACTCACCTAAGCCAGACATCCTGGACTGTGAAGTCAGGTGGACCTTAACTTCAAAGCATTACTATGAACAAAGCTAGTGAAGGTAATGGAATTTCAGCTGAGCAATTTAAAATCCTAAAAGATGATTCTGTTGAAGTGTGGCACTTAATATACCAGCAAATATGTAAAATTCAACAGTGGCCACAGGATTGGAAAAGGTCAGTTTTCATTCCAATCTCAAAGAAAGGCAATCCCAGAGAATGTTCAAACTGTCATACAATTGCACTCATTTTGCATGCTAGTAAAGTTATACTCAAATCCCTTCAAACAAGACTTTGGCAGTACATGAACCAGGAACTTACAAGCTGGGTTTGTAAAAGGCAGAGGAACCAGAGATCAAATTGCCACTATTCACTGGATCATAGAGAAAGCAAAGGAATTCCAGAAAAACATTGGCTTCATTGACTATGTGGGAGGCTTTGACTGTGTAGATCACAACAAACTGTGAAAAATTCTGAAAGAGAGGAATACCAGACCATCTTACCTGTCCTGAGAAACCTGTATGCAAGTCAAGAAGAAACAGAATTGGGTGAGGAACAATGGACTGTTGCAAAACTGGAGAAGAATGACAAGGCTGTATATTGTCACTATGTTTATTTAACTTATATGCAGAATACATCATGCAGAATACTGGGCTGGATGAAGCACAAGCTGGAATCAAGATTTCTGGGAGAAATATCAATAACCACAGATGTGCAGATGACACTATCCTTATGAAAGAAAGTGAAGAGGAACTAAAAACCTCTTTATGAAAGTGAAAGAGGAGAGTGAAAAAGTTGGTCCCATCTGGGGAAAAATTAAAAACAGTGACAGATTTTATTTTCTTGGGTTCCAAAAATCACTTCAAACTGTGACAGCAGCCATGAATGAAAAGATATTTGCTTCTTGGAAGGGAAGCTATGACAAATCTAGACAGAATATTACGAAGCAGAGACATCACTTTGCCAACAAAGATACACATAGTGAAGGTATATTTTTACCAGTAGTCATGTAAGAGTTGTCAATAGATGTTTAAGAGTTGGGCCATTAAAAAGTCTGAGGGCCAAAGAATTGATGCTTTAAAACTGTGGTTTTAAAGAACCACAAGACTCTCAAGAGTCTTCTCCAAAGGAGATCAAAGCAGTCAATCCTAAAGGAAATCAACCCTGAATATTCACTGGAAGGACTGATGCTGTAGCTGAAGCTCCAGTACTTTGACCACCTGATGAGAAGCGCTTACTCAGTAGAGAAGACCCTGATACTGGGAAAGACTGAAGGCAGGAGAGGAAGGGAGTGGCAAAGGATGAGATGGTTGGATGGCATCACCGACTCAATGGACATGAGTTTGAGCAAACTTCAGGAGATGACGAAAGACAGGAAGCCTGTTGTGCTGCAGTTCATGGAGACACAGAGTCAGACATGACTTAGTGACTGAACAACAACTTTGTTCAGTTCAGTTCCTCAGTCATGTCTGACTCTTTGTGACCCCATGGACTGCAGCATGCCAGGCTTCCCTGTCCATCGCCAGCTCCTGGAGTTTTCTCAAACTCATGTCCATTGAGTTGGTGATGCCATCCAACTATCTCATCCTCTGTCATCTAACAACTTTGTTAGTTCTTTTTAAATTCATAATAGTTTTCTAAAAATTACTTAATTATTTGGCTGTACCTGGTCTTAGTTAGGACATGCAGGATCTTCAGTCTTGGTTGTAACAGGCAGGACTTTAGTTGCAGCATGTGAACTCTTAGTTCTGGCATATGTAGTCTACCTAGTTCCCTGACCAGGGATCCAACCTGGGCCCCCTGCATTGGGAGCTCAGAGTCTTAGCTATTGGACCACCAGGAAAGTCCCTCATAGTGTGTGTTTTTTTTTTTTTTTTAACTTTATTATTGTCTCATACAACAGAAGTAATATTATGAGTAATACGATCATTACATGCAAATGGTTTAAATATTATAAAGGAGTTTTCTCACTACTATATATAAAATAGCTAACTAAAAAGACTTACTGTATAGCACAGGGAACTCTATTTAACACTCTATAATGAAGATCAACCCTGGGATTTTTTTGGAAGGAATGATGCTAAAGCTGAAACTCCAGTACTTTGGCCACCTCATGTGAAGAGTTGACTCATTGGAAAAGACTCTGATGCTGGGAAGGATTGGGCGCAGGAGGAGAAGGGGATGACCGAGGATGAGATGGCTGGATGGCATCACATACTCGATGGACGCGAGTCTGAGTGAACTCCGGGAGATGGTGATGGACAGGGAGGCCTGGGGTGCTGCGATTCATGGGGTTGCAAAGAGCTGGACGCAACTGAGCAACTGAACTGAATGACATATATCGGAAAATAATTTTAAAAGAGTAGATTACGTATATGTCTGGCTAATTCACGTTACACCTGAAACTAATACAACTTTGTAAATCAACTATACTCCAATAAAAATCATAAAAATACAGGAGTCTTCTTTGTAGAATGACAGAAGGACCTGTGTGAGGGGTTGAGAAGGAGACTCACTTTATTCCTCTTCTTCCTCATTTAGCTTTGGATGCTGGGCATGTTGGCCTCGTCCTGTCACTAACCATCACACTTACCAGTATGTTCCAGTGGTGTGTCAGGCAAAGTGCAGAAGTTGAGAACATGGTGATGTTTATTTTTCTGTTCTTAGCCTTTTCACGTCTCCTTGCTGTTGTATGACATAAAAGCAATTCTTATGTAAAATAATAAAACTGTTATTTTTACATCATTTTACAAAGTTTTCTCCATTCTCCTCCATCTTCTTAAGGGCTTCCCTGGTGGCTCAGATGGTAAAGAATCCTCCTGCAATGCAGGAGCCACAGGAGACTCAGGTTCAATCCCTCGGTTGGGAAGATCCCATGGAAAAGGGAATGGCTACTCCAGTATTCTTGCCTGGAGAATCCCCATGGATGGAGGAGCCTGGTAGGCTGCAGTCCATGGGGTCATGAAGAGTCAGACACGACTGAGTGACTTCACTTTCCCTTTTCACTTTCATGCATTGGAAAAGGAAATGGCAAATATTCCAGTGTTCTTGCCTGGAGAATCCCAGGGGCGGGGAGCCTGGTGAGCTGCCGTCTATGGGGTCGCACAAGGTCGGACACGACTGAAGGGACTTAGCAGAAGCAGAGCAAGTTTCACTTTCACTTTCCATGTGCTTAAAGTTAATGTAAAATAAAATATATACATATTTTTCTCAGTCATGTGTATGCCATGTCAGAAGGTTTTGTATTCATCACAAACTGCCTTCAAATACAACAAATGTCTCTGTAGGAGGGAGGTTCTGAAATTCTGGAGACAATATAAGCTAATTTCTTAGCAGCTTGTTTTCATTTGTTTCTTAATGGGTCATTCCTCATTTTTGGTAAAAGAAAATTATCCAGTATTTTGAGATTTATTTAATTACTATGTTCCTCCACCCATCCCCCATTTTATCATTTATTTTTGTGTGTGTTGAACACCGAATTTGCTGGTAGCCCTTCTTCCTGGTAGGATAGGCTCCTTCTCAGAATATGCTCTCTAAGGTGTGGAAGCACGGTTGTTTAGAAGAAATATTATATACTTTTGAATAGTTGTACCTTTTCCTAAAGGGAGAAAAACAATAAAAATGAAATTTTTCCATGTCTTTCTTCTAACAGAGTAGAAATAGTGAAAGTTGCTCAGTCACGTCCAACTCTTAACCCTAACCCTGTACAGTCCATAGAATTCTCCAGGCCAGAATACTGGAGTGGGTAGCCTTTCCCTTCTCTAGGGTATCTTCCCAACCCAGGGATCAAACCCAGGTCACCTACATTGCAGGAGGATTCTTTACCAGCTGAGCCACAAGGCAAGGCCAAGAATACTGGAGTGGTTAGCCTATCCCTTCTTCAGGGGAACTTCCCAACCCAGGAATTGAACCAGGGTCTCCTGCATTGCAGGCAAATTCTTTACAAACTGAGCTATCAGGAAAGCTCATAACAGTAGAAAATGACTGATTATTAAAATGAGGTGTGATGACCATCCAGTTCTGTTCCTCTGTAACACGTAGCCCTTTCTGTGGCCACACATTACTAATTGGTGTCCAAAAGTATTCTTTTCTTTGAAAAAAATCTTTTTTTTAAAATTCAGATGTGAAAGGAGAATCAATAAAATTTTACCATGCATTTCTTTAATTTTTTAACCTTAATATAAAATTGAAGGAAATAGTCACATGTAAAAGTGTTGAAGATGATGAACAAGTTTTTAAATCATCCAAGGCCTTATCAGACTCCTACTTCTGTCCTTTGTGGATGCTGAGATCTAGGTTGTTCTGAACTGTATAAAAGCAGAAGGTTTCATTTGCAGTGTCTGAACATCCATAAACAAGACCCTCTGATACTAACTCATGAGATGTCATATGTGTTTCAGATGATTTCAGTAGAAAGAGTGATTGAATACACAGACCTTGTGAAAGAAGCGCCCTGGGAACTTGAGTATCGTCCACCGCCATCCTGGCCCAACAAGGGAATGGTTTCCTTTAACGATGTGTACTTCAGGCATACGTTGGATGGGCCTCTGGTATTGAGGAACGTGTATGCAGACTTTTACCCAGGACAAAAGGTTAGTTTAAGCCACTTGCCACTTTAAAATCTGGCTAAAGATTTAGCACCACATCTGCTCTTGGCTTCTTTGTCAGTGTGTCAGGGGGACTCTGTCCTATGGATGCAGATTAGATCAGTGACATTGTAGGTGAATCTTTCTTGGAAACTGACCATGGAATGGGGATCCTAGGAAATTTCTTCCCTGTGTTGTGAGTTCCCTCATGATGGTTGATGGGCCCTGAGATCCATGGCTCCATCTTAACCTGACTCAGGACACTATATGTGACATCTGATTATTCATACAAAGTCTGGGATGTCAGCCTTGTCTTCCTGGCCCCATCTCTCCAATATTTCATTCTTTTCCATCTTTTCTTATTTGTGTTTTTGAAATCTCCTCCTCTGATGGTACCCCCTGATTACAACCTCCTTCTCTATCCCTTAGCCCTTCCTGTAGCCTTGTCCTCCACTCACCCACACTGAGCTGCCATCCCCCTGCCCTCCCACCACAGACTGCTGCTTTCTTTAGCATAGATCTGATCCTTACTGGCCTGGGTAAGCTGCTACTGGAATCATAGCATTACTTCAAGTCCATTCCAGCAGGGGCCATGGGGTGAGCTTGTGTCCACCAGAGAAGAGCCTCAATAATAACCCAGTCAGCAGTGAGGAATCATGGTATCAGATGGAGGCAAGGTCTAGAGATTGGCTCAAAGTCAAAAGCAAATTGATGGGAGCAGAGAAGATCCGTGTGGGAGATGGCAGAGAGGCTTGTGACCTGGACCTGCCAGCATCCATGTCTGCTGGTGATGTCCCTTCCACACTCAGCTTGAGGCCCTCAGCTGGGACCAGGACAGAGTCTTGAAGAAGAGACTGAACTAGAACAGACAAGGTGTTAGGAGCTCTTCCCCACCTCCCTCTGCAGCCAGTTTGTCTGACACACACACACCCCTGCACTCGGATTGTGTGTAGTTTCTCCCAGGCACCACGTCCTCCCTGTTCCCAGTACACACGCTGCCCCTCAACCTCAGAGACCCAGGCCCTCTGTCATCTGGATAGTGAAAACCTCCTCATTTTCTGAGTCAACACTAATGCATCTCTGAGACCCTTTGTTCTTACTTAGTGTCTTATATATTCTTTCAAGATAGCGTTTATGGTACAGCTGTATTTATAGCAGTCAAAAATTAGAAGGAACTAAATCCTTACATGAAGTATTATTCAGCCTTAAAAAGGAAGAAAATTCTGACCTGCAGAAAAACCTTGATGACATCTTGCTAAATGAAATAAGCCAGACACAAAAGGAATGAATACTCTGATTCTGTTTATGTGAGATTCCTAGAGAGTCAAATCCAAGAAGACAGGAAGTAGGATGGTAGTCTCCAGGGACTGGGGGAGGGAAAATGGGGAGCTGTTTATTTAATGGTTATGAATTTCAATTTTACTAGGCAGAAAAAAATTCTCAAGCTTTGTTGCACAGCAATGTGAACGTATTGAACACTGAAATATCCACTTAAAAATGGTCAAATAGTTAAATTTTATGTTATGTGAATTTTATCATAATTAAAAGAAAAGATAGTACCTGTAGCATGCTTTGTAATTTGGGATCTGTATCTCATTGTACCTTGAGGCTTTGTAAAATCAAAGAGCATCTTGTTTTCATATTTCTTCCCAGAAAGTAGCATTCTGCAGGACACAGAGAGAGTACTGAGGGACTGTTAGTTGTGAGGGTGAGTGAGTTACACAGGTGTGAGCAAGCAGAACCCAACACACACACACACACACACACACACACACACACACACACCACACACGTGACAATGCCGTAAATAACTGAAAGAACTTCTTTTTAAAACTCTTACCACCTCAAAGACTCATCTAGTGGAAAATAGCTATAATTTAATGTGTTATTGATTATTTCAAAACTTTTGACTGTGTGGATCACAATAAGCTGTTGAAAATTCTGAAGGAGATGGGATTACCAAACCACCTGACCTGCCTCTTGAGAAACCTATATGAGGTCAGGAACCAACAGTTAGAACTGGACATGGAACAACAGACTGGTTCCAAATAGGAAAAGGAGTACATCAGAGCTGTATATTGTCACCTTGCTTATTTACGTTATATGCAGAGTACATCATGAGATTCGCTAGGCTGGAAGAAGCACAAGCTAGAATCAAGATTGCCAGGAGAAATATCAGTAACCTCAGATATGCAGATGACTCCACCCTTATGGCAGAAAGTGAAGAAGAGCTCAAAAGCCTCTTGATGAAAGTGAAAGAGGAGAGTGAGAAAGTTGGCTTAAAGCTCAACATTCAGAAAATGAAGATCATGGCATCTGGTCCCATCACTTCATGGAAAATAGATGAGGAAACAGCAGAAACAGTGTCAGACTTTATTTTTGGGACTCTAAAATCACTGCAGATGGTGACTGCAGCCATGAAATTAAAAGATGCTTACTCCTTGGAAGGAAAGTTATGAAAAGCCTCAGTTCAGTTCAGTTGTTCAGTTGTGTCTGACTCTTTGCGACCCCATGAATTGCAGCACACCAGGCCTCCCTATCCGAGCAACCTAGATAGCATATTAAAAAGCAGAGACATTATCTTGTCAACAAAGGTCTGTCTAGTCAAGGCTATGGTTTTTCCAGTGGTCATGTATGGATGTGAGAGTTGGACTGTGAAGAAAGCTGAACACTGAAGAACTGATGCTTTTGAACTGTGGTGTTAGAGAAGACTCTTGAGAGTCCCTTGGACTGCAAGGAGATCCAACCAGTCCATGTGAAGAAGATCAGCCCTGGGATTTCTTTGGAAGGAATGATGCTAAAGCTGAAACTCCAGTACTTTTGCCACCTCATGTGATGAATTGACTCACTGGAAAAAACCCTGATGCTGGGAGGGATTGGGGGCAGGAGGAGAAGGGGATGACAGAGGATGAGATGGCTGGATGGCATCACCAACTCGATGGACATGAGTTTGGGTAGACTCCGGGAGTTGGTGATGTATCGGGAGGCCTGGCGTGCTGCGATTCATGGGGTCACAAAGAGTCGGACACAAGTGAGTGACTGAACTGAACTGAACTGAATGAATGAAACCCTTGTAACATAAAAAGAATATTCAACTTAATGCCTGAATGTTACCCGGGGAGCAGCTTCAGTTAATCACAGGGCAAAAGCTGGTCCTAATTATTTCCAGTTCCATTGTAGGTCAAGAAAAAGGTGAACTACTGTGTCAGGAAAACATTAATTACAGCTCTTGATACAGTCTTGTCCCTCAGAGCACTGTGTGATGTTTACTTACTCTCAAACAATGTGTCTGTTAGATTTTCTATTGTAAATGTAATTCTGTTAACCTGCACTTGTCTTTATTTTCCCCAAAGCCATAAAATATGAATCATCGAAGAAACTCTGCAGTACAACTTCGAAACATAACAGTTTCTTCCTTCTTAAAACCTGTAAATCATAGGATAATTGAGATTCTAAAATGTTTGAGGGAAAATTTAATTTGGAGACTGAATTAGTAAATTCAGTTACTTGACTTTTGATCCATGCCTTGGTCCACTCTCAGTATCACTGTTAGCTTCATTTCTGTGTTTGGAAATGATACCCGGGCAGTGTGTTCATGAATTGATTTCACTCTGCCTGTGTTCATCCCAGGTTCCCTCTCCTGTTCACCTATCCCAGCCCTAGTCACTACAGGACACCCCTTTGGTGTTGGATTTGATTGAGAGAGGCTATTGTTGGGGGGTGGGGCATGGGGACATGGGAGTGAGCCAGCCCAGCAGAAGGGGGCTTTATTTTCTTTCCCTCATTTCTTCTTCTATCCCAATTTCTAGAAGTTACAGTCAGTAGGAGAGTATGTTAGGTACTATTGTAGAATTTTCAGTCACAGAAGAGATAGCAAGTGAAAATAAAGGACTAGGACTTCCCTGGTGGTGCAGTGGATAAAAATTTGCCTGCCACGGCAGGAGACACTGGTTTAGTCCCTGGTCTGGGAAGATTCCACATGCCGCTGAGCAACTAAGCCCTGCACCACAACTCCTGAGCCTACATGCCACAACTCCTGAAGTCTTTGCTCAGCAACAATAGGAGCCCCTCAGCGAGAAGCCCGTGCACTGCAACAGGGAGTAGCCCCAACTCATTGCAACTAGAGACAGCTCGTGCAAAGCAATCAGGACCCAGCACAGCCAAACATTAAAAAAAAAAAAGATCAACATGAGGCAAATAGCTCCCTAGACTTCCTGGCTTTTCATTTAGATGATTTTGTGGTTGATTTGATCGTTTTAGAGAGTCCTGAACAATAAAATATTGTCCAGTTCTTGTAGATTGATTTTGCTTTCTTTTTGCTCCCAGCTATTACTTGGATGATACATTTTTACAGATGCTTAGTAGATACGTTAACATGTGCAAAAATATTAGTTTACTACTTTTTCCCTTTTTACATAATATTTTCTTAAAAGCCACTCCCTTCACTCCAAGATTACCCCCTTCCCCTGCTGGCTTCCTAACTCCTGTGACTCATTCTGTGGTGTCAGGGCCAGCAGTGCCTGCCTCTCCCAGAGCTTCGTAGAAATGCAGAGTCTCAGGCTCACCCAGACCTCTTGACTCAGATTCGTATCTGAGCATGACCTCTTCCTTTCTCTCCCATGGACAGTTTTTCATGAGTGATAACCTGTGAATCTCAAGAAAAGTCCTTTGACAGTTTAAAATTGAACACAAGAATTCCCAAATCTCTGTTGAGACTGAGCAAGAGGCTCTAGAAAGTTCTGTGTCCTAGATTTACTTACTTTTATGCTCTACAAATTGCACTTTTACATTATAATCTAATTCTGTGTGATTCCTCCGCATTATTTGTGTCTTTCCAGTGGAGTCTGTCTTCATTACAGGCAGTTTTCATCCTGCTGTCTGTCCTTCCCCACACCAGCCTCCTGCAGGGACTGGAGGGATTTCCCACAGGCTCAGCCCTGCCTGGACCTCGAGTCAGAGACAGCCCTGTGCAGCAGTGTATATTCGGCTGTTTCACCACCTGATGTGATCAAAAATGAGTCTTGCTGCCCCAAGCAGGGCACGAGGTCTGTTTGGCCTGTTCGCCAGGCACCATGTGTCCCACTTATGCAGTTTCTCTTTCAGTCCGGCTGTGGGTGCCGGATCTTCCTGCTGACAGCTGGTCTACCTGCCCTCAGGTACCCTCTTTGCTCTCACTCACCACATACACGTCTGTGTCCACATCATGGTTTAACTCTCTGACCATAAGATCCCTATGGTAGGCCTGTTCCTTCAGCTACAACTACGCTTCTCCCCATTTTCTCTTTTCTATCTACACAGAGGGGCATGATAAGTTGTCAGGCCATCCAGGAGATAAAGAGGCCCATCAGCAGGTGGCAAAGAGGCCAACAGACGTGGATTTGAGTCCTGTCCTACTACTTATTGGCTCTGATATTCAGACAGACTAATTTATCTAAGCCTCAATCTTTCCTTATGCAAAATGGAAGTGAAAGGATGTAACCTGTAGGCCTGATGTACAATTTAAGATAAGACATGTAAAGCACTAAAAGTAAACACTTGGACAAAAATGGTCATCATTTTCGTAGGGTGTAAAATGCCCATAACCACTTACGCTGTGGAAGGTGGTGTCTGCCCCATGAGAATGAGGTGCTGGCCATTTGAAGTTGTATTTATGGCTAAAGGATCTGTCTGCTGTGTCTGTCTCCGTTTGATTTCCCTTATATCTAGATAATATGGTAATAGACTTTCCATAAATTTCTCTGGCTTGAGTTTAAAATCTCAGCTCCCAGTGAAAGTTTCTTTATCTCAGGGCACCACAGGTAATACAAATAAGGAAAAGTCAAATCCAGTACAGATCCTGATGTCAACATATACAGTCTAGTTGAAGAAACAAGAAAATGGCTATATTAGCTTTGTAAGCTAGAACGAGGTCACAATTTTTATAGACATTTATAAAAAATGACATAGCATCTGTTGGAGTTGGAACAAGCCCACATGAGGAGACACGGAGAGCATTTCCAAGGAATTAGACATGTGAGACAGACTTAGTGATGTGTGGTTAGGGTTTCAGCAGGTGGAAATGCATGTGAAAGGCATTCCAGCAGGTGGGACCAGCATAAGGAAAAGTATGATGTCCTGATACAGTGAATGAAGGCCTAGACACCTGCAAAGCATCCAGGAAAATGAACTATAGAGTGTATAACACACATTTTTACATTCAACTCTCACCACTACCTAGTGATGCCAAGGAAACTGACTCTTGTACATGAAGAATGGAGAGGTTAGAGAGGAAGAAGAGACATCCTGGAGTGGAGTTTTGGGTGCTGAGCTGGCATTCAGGAGTTTAATCTGAGAAGTGAGAACACATGGATCAGAGTGGGCAGGTGCAGGAGGCAGGGAACCAGGAACCGTTATGCCTCCAGCAAGACATCCTGGGAAAGTGATTCCACTTTTTGGAATCAAATCGATGTTGATTAAAACAAACCTATATCACCTGGATTTGTGAACATGCAGGGAAATGGGTGTGTGCAGAAAATGGTATCATACTTCTGGAGGGTAGGTTAGCAGCTTAACAGCTCCCTCTGAAAATGTTCGTACCTTGTTGTTCAGTCACCTAGTCATGCCCGACTCTTTGTGACCTCATGGACTGATACACACCAGGCTTCTCTATCCCTCACCATCTCCTGCAGTTTGCCCAAGTTCACGTTCATTGTATCAGTGATGCCATCCAGCCATCTCATCCTTCGTCTCCTTCTCCTGTTTTCAATCTTTCCCAGCATCAGTGTCTTTTCCAATGAGTTGACTCTCTGTGTCAGGTGGCCAAAGTATTGGAGCTTCAGCATTAGTCCTTCCAATTAATATTCAGGATTGATTTCCTTTAGGATTGACTGGTTTGATCTCCTTGCTGTCCAATGAATTCATACTTGCTCTCAGCAATTCAACATCTGAGAATTTATGTGAAGAAAATGATTCAGGTTGTTTGCAAAGATTTAGCTTCAGGGATATTTAAGGCAGAGTTATTTATAATACCTAACTGTTTGACGCTGCCTAAATATCAAGCAGTAGAGGATTTGTTAAATAAATGATCCCATGTACTATAATATGCAACCATTAAAGTAAAATTTTTTATGAAATATGAAATGAAAGCACATATAATAGTATGTTTACATTAATCCCATTTTGTTTAAATATGTGAATTTGTGTCTTTAAGAATACATCCAAAAAAATACAACAATGAAAAGAACACATAGAAGCCTAGAAAGTAAAGACATCATTTTAAGAATTTTTTTTCAGAGTGCTGGGGCAGAGCTAGTATTTATTTACTTTTCAAATTCATTTGCACTGATTATGATGAAGGAAAGAGTTTATTTTAATTTGTTTTTTAAACACTGTGAGCCTGGGAAAGATGCAATAAGAGTAAGTGGGGAAGACGGATGAAGGGGTTGTTTTGTGTGGAGCACTGAGTGTTGATTATGTTGAATTTGATGTGTGAAGAGAGATCCAGGAGCAAGTGTCTAACAAGTTGTGTTTTCATCAAAGAGCAACCTGGTTGGAAAAACAGAAAGGGGCCACTGCAAGCAAATAACAGAAGATTTTCTTTAAGAGTCTTTATAATTGTATCTGTTCATTTATTTTTGGCTGGGCTGGGGCTCTATTGCTGCTCGGGCTCCTCTCTGGCTACTGTGTGTGGGCTTCTCACTGTGGTGTCTTCTCTTGTTAGGAGCATGGGCTCTAGGGTGCGAGGGCTTCAACAGCTGTGCACATAGGCTCACTGGTTGTGGTTCCCGGGTTCTAGAGCGCAGGCTCAATAGTTGTGGCGCACGGGCTTAGTTGCTCTGCAGCATGTGGGGTTCTCCTGGACGAGGGATTGAACCCACATCTCCCGCATTGGCAGGCAGTTTCTTTACCACTGAGCCATCAGAGAAGCCCCCAAGTGTCTTTAGATTGAAGAATGTAAGCTTACTGATACTGGCGACAATTGGTAAAACCCTTTGGGCAATCGGTAAAACCCTTTGGTTACCCAGAAAAGACATTTAGACTATAGCATTGAAGACTGAACTCTAGGAATAATCAGAATCAGGTTTTCTCTGAGTTGCCTTTTTCTTTTGGGGGGTCTGAGGCCATGCAGCATGTGGGATCTTAGTTCCCTGACCAGGAATTGAATCCATGCCTCCAGCAGTAGAAGCACAGACTCTTAACCCTTGGAACTCCAGGAAAGTCCCCTGGTTTTCTAGTTCTCTTCACTGGAGTTTAGAACTCACAGTCCTATAATCATGAGGAGTCCTTGGTGCCCCTACATATCTCAGTCCATTTACCCAAAGTTTACAGATGTTCCCGTTTGCACAGATGGATCAGTTTTGGTGAAGCTGATAACATGGGAACATACACACATTCTTACAGATCAGTTCTCACCTGTGTCCTAATGTGTGTTGATTTATGTATGAGAAATATAGGCTCACCTGTTTTACTGTGCTTCACAGATAATGCTTTATTTTTTAAAAAAAAAAAAAAGGACATTTATGGCAACGCTGTGTCAAGCAAGTACATTGGCACCATTTTTCCTATAGCATTTGCTCACTTTGTGTCTCTGTCAGATTTTGATAATTCTTGCAGTATTCCAAACCATTTTATTATTATTACATTTATTATCCTGATCTGTGATCAGTCGCTTTTAATGTTACTACCCTATAAATGCCTAAATGGCTAGCATTCTTTTAACAATTAAGTATTTGAAATTGAGGTATGTATATTTTTATATATAATGCTATTGTATATCACTAGACTACAGAATAGTATAAACAAAACTTTTATTTGCACAGAGAAACAAAACATTCATATAACTTGGTTTATTTTTATATTCAAAATATCTTTGAGGCCTGCCTGTACACAGAATGCATGAGCCACATAAATACATACTATGACCTACCTATATGCAGAGGATGTCCCATCTATATTATATGAGTTAGGGTTTAACAAAAGGTACAAAATGTCCTGAGAAGCCTGTATGCAGATCAAGAAGCAACAGTTAGATCCGAACATGGAGCAGTGGACTGGTTCAAAATTGGGAAAGGGGAACCTCAAGGCTATATATTGTTACCCTGTTTATTCAACTTACATGCAGAGTACAGCATGCAAAATGCTCGGCTGGATGAAACACAAGCTGGAATAAAGAATGCCAGGAGAAATATCGGTAACCTCAGATAAGCAGATGATACCACCTGAATGGCAGAAAGCAAAGAGGAACTAAAGAGCCTTTTGCTGAAGGTGAAAGAGGAGAGAAAAAAGCTGGCTTAAAAGTCAACATGCAAAAAACTTAGATTACGGCATCTGGTTCCATCACTTCATGTCAAATAGATGGGGAAACAATGGAAAGAGTAATAGACTTTATTTTCTTAGGCTCCAAAACTTACTGGTGGATGGTGGATGGTGGATGGTGACTGCAGCCATGAAATTAGAAGACATTTGCTCCTTAGAAGAAAAGCTATGACAAACCTAGACAGAATATTAAAACACAGAGACATTACTTTGCTGACAAACGTGTATATAGCCAAAGCTATGGTTTTTCTAGTAGTCATGTACGGATGTAAGTGTTGGGTCATAAAGAAGACTGGGCACTGAAGAATTGATATTTTTAAACTGGGGTGCTGGAGAAGACTCTTGAGAGTCCCTTGAATAGGAAAGAGATCAAACCAGTCAATCCTAAAGGCAATCAGTCCTGAATATTCATTGGAAGAACAGATGCTGAAGCTCCAATACTTTGGCCACCTGACACAAAGAGCCAACTCATTGGAAAAGACACCCTGATGCTGGGAAAGACTGAAGGCAGGAGGAGAAGGGGATGACAAAGGATGAAATGGTTGGGTGGCATCACTGATTCAATGGACACAGTTTGAGCAAACTCCAGGATATAGTGAAGGACAGGGAAACCTGGCATGCTGCAGTCCATGGGGTTGCAAAGAGTCAGACACTACTGAACAATATCAAAATATCTTATAGTCATTGCATTATCTTTATAAGATAATAAAATTAGCTGAACCCACTTTTCTTACGTTTACTCTCTATAAAGATAAATTCTTTTTTTTTGAAGTGCCATGATTGATTTAACAGACTAAGATGTGAAACTTCAGAGGTTTTCAAATCAGGAAACATGAAAAGTTCTAAGCATTCTGATTATATTTCTCAGAAAAGATTTAGTTGTTCTCTATTTAAAGCCATGAGTTTTAAAACGTTACTGATTTACAAATGATTCAAGCATATCTTACACTCTCATCAATTCCAGATTTTACATAGAGATGAAATCATCTCTTGGAAAGCTTCCTTCAGAGAATTTGCAGTTGGGCTTACTGGGTGGCTCAGATGGTAGAGAATCTGCCTGCAAGGTAGGAGACCCGGGTTCCATCCCTGGGTCAGAAAAAGCCCCTGGAGTAGGAAATGGCAACCCACTCTAGTGTTCTTTCCTGGAGAATTCCATGGACAGAGGAGCCTGGCAAGCCACAGTCCATGGAGTCTCAAAGAGTTGGACACAAATGATCATCTAATGCTTTCTTTCACTTTAAAATTCATTGGTAAAAAACGCCAGTTTCTGCGTATATATTTGAACGTGGTTTTATCCCCCACCAGCATTTTACCTAGGAAAAGGAAATGGCAACCCACTCCAGTATTCTTGCCTGGAGAATCGCATGGACAGAGGAGTCTGGCAGGCGACAGTCCATGGGTTTCAAGAGTCAGACACGACTTAGCAACTAAACTACCAACCACCAGCATTTTACCTACGTTGTATTGATTCTTTAACCTTACTGTTAGTGCATTTAATTTCTCTCTGCTTTGCTTTTAATCAATAGGCTAATGCTTGACATGTGTTTTTCCAAGGTTCAATTTTAAGTATGAATGTATTAATAAAATGTCTTTTGAACTGCTCCAATGAAAGGTCCCATGTGAATAGCAAATACTGTCTGTGTTGTTGATCTCATTCTGTACATTTTGTCTACTGGCCTCTGTCTTTCAAGACTGAGACCTGCATTTTATATGTGAAGATGTTTCCTTTCAAGATAAAATATAATTAAGGTATTTAATATCAGGAAGTGATTTCATTTTTCTGCCGAAGAATAATTCCTCTTAAATAAATAACATACCCCTGAGAAAGTGAATACTTGTTTGTGTATAATCCTTCTGACTTGACTTGTTGATATCTCTGTAAAATTACCCATGTAATTCTCAAGGTCAAATTACACAGGGAGTAGGAATAAAACTAATTTAAAATTGACTTCTTATGGACCACTTAGGAGATTCCTGGGTTTTCACTACAGTCAGATTATTTAAGTCATCTTCTTCCTTTATTATGGATGTTAGTTACATACATACACATGAACACACACACATATAACACATACACATACGTGTCTCCCCCTCTAACATACCACATAATGGATATTATGTGATAATTATAGAAAACAAACAATTTTCTGCATATTAAGCATTTACTTAGCGAAATCTGAATAGAAGGCATGAAAGTCACTATAGTTTATATTGTGTATTCTTGGGATGATGGTGGTCTCATTCAGGGACATTTGTGAATTTCCGTCATTCTTGGTTGCCACAGTTTTGGGGGTTGCATCTGGTATCTAGTGGGTTCATGGTTACTGCTAATCATCCTACAATATACAGGACAGGCCCCTGACACTCAACAGTGAATTATCTGGTCCAAAATGTCAGCAGGACCTTGATTGAGAAACTTATAGACTATTCTTTACATATAATAGAACTTTTAAAATTCATCTTCAACAATCAGGTTTCTCCTGGGTTTTGTGCATCTTGTTAATCCTTCATCCCCCGGGGTCTCTTTTCAGATTGGCGTTGTGGGAAGAACAGGAGCTGGGAAAAGTTCCCTCATTGCTGCCCTTTTTAGACTGTCAGAACCTGAAGGTAGCATTTATATTGATGACATCTTGACAACCAGTATTGGACTGCACGATTTAAGGAAGAAAATGTCAGTTGCACTTCAGGTATGCACAGCAGAGCACTCACATGTTCTTTTCATAAGGTGTCTAAAGTTTAAGTGCTTTTAATTTGATTGGTCTTTTCAAGTTAAGTGAATGAGTTGATCCTTTTTTTCCCAATAGAGTATATGTTTAGCAGGAGATATTTTCAACAAACACTTTCATTGGATACCAGGTTTTTTTTTGTTTTCATCTGTTAGTTTTGTGTGCATGTGATTTAATAACTTGCTGAGATAGATTTCTGGACTCAGACTTCCTCAGTTTCCACAATGTTATCCACTGATAATCACATAATCTGAGAACAGAAGGATAAATGGTTTGCTTAGCACTGGAGATTTTCCTATAGGGAAACATGAATTTTATTAATAAGTGTCTTACAGATATAATTTTACTGTGGGAAATGAGGACATTTTTTAAAAAGTGATATCTCCTTGGAGAACTTTCTGTGAAATTGTGGGGCTTTGAGAATTATAGGATACACAGATGCTTTGGGGAGACTGACAATTTAGCCATTAATGAATAATTTTTACCAGGGAGGCAATACAGAATAGTGAGGAAGAGCAGGGGACTCAGAATTCTGTCTATTTGTATCTTGGTTTTCTCTGTCTTACAAGGCAGATAACAGGACCAACCCCTCAATCAGTTGTGAGGACAAGATAGGTCAGTGAGTGTGAAGTGCTTCATGTAGACCCGGATGTGCCTGCTGTGACGGTGGAGTGCTGAGTTGGCCATCTCTTCCTGGGCTCTGATTCTGTTCTCTTTTCTTCTTCTTTGTAAAGTAGTATAACTTTCCGGGAGAGTTTTGGAGACTGAATTATATGGACAGGTAGACACTCCTGTCTTTCCTTGTGGTTCATTCATTGAACATAATTCCGTGATATTTACTGAGAAATTACTATCCTCCAAGTATATAGCCAAGGGCAACCTAGTCCCTGTGTCCTCATCTATCATCTTGCCCTCTGCTTTGGCAAACTTGCTTATTAAAAAAATAAATTGAGTTTTTTATTTATATACTTAGCAATCATTTGCCCATCAAAGGAAGCTCAGAAAAATACCCTCTTGAGATGAGAAACAGAGAGGAGATAAGACAGAATGAGCCAGGAAAATGTGCTTCCTGGAATGTTGGTGTATTGTGTCCTGAAATACCCGTTTATCAGGAAGCATGTGCAACATGACACCAAAAGGAATGCGAATGTGGACTTGGGTACAGCTGTTGCTACCTGCCCGTGACTTCAGAAATACCTGGAGTTACTCTAAGTAATTTTAAAACCAAGATATTCTTTTCAGACTCTAGTGAATTGCCACCTCACACCCCTTAAGATGTCTGCTATCGAAGAAAAGAGAGAGAAAAATGAAAATGATAAGTATTGGCAAGGAAGTAGAGAAATTAGAATCTTTGTTCATTGCTGATAGGAATGTAAAATAGTCCAGCTACTATGGAAATCAACTCGGTGGTTGCTCTGAAAAGTTAATGATGGAATTATCATCAGTTCAGTTCAGTTTAGTCTCTCAGTCGTGTCCGACTTTTTGTGACCTTATGAATTGCAGCACGCTAGGCCTCCCTCTCCATCATCATCTCCCAGAGTTTACTCAAATTCATGTCCATCGAGTCGGTGATGCCATCCAGCCATCTCATCCTCTATCATCCTCTTCTCCTCCTGCCTCCAATCCCTCCCAGCATCAGGGCCTTTTCCAATGAGTCAACTCTTCACATCAGGTGGCCAAAATATTGGAGTTTCAGCTTCGGCATCAGTCCTTCCAATGAACACCCAGGACTGATTTCTTTTAGGATGGACTGGTTGAATCTCCTTGCAGTTTAAGGGACTCTCAAGAGTCTTCTCCAACACCACAGTTCAAAAGCATCAATTCTTCAGTGTTCAGCTTTCTTCACAGTTCAACTCTCACATCCATACATGACCAATGGAGAAACCATAGTCTATGACCTAGCAATTCTACTTTAGAGTATAAACCCAAGAGAATTGGAAGAAAGGTCTTGAAGAGATACTGGAACATGTTTGTTATAGCAACATTATTCTCAAGGCAAAAGGTGGAGGCATGCAAGGGTCCATAGGCAGATGAGTCAACAAACAAAATGTGGTGTGTATACACACAGTAGAATATTACTCAGCCTTAATGAAGAAAATTCTGACACATGCTACAGCACAGATGAACCTTGAAAAAATTAAGCTAAGTGAAATAAGTCATTCACAAAGGACAAATACTGTATGATTCTACTAATAGGAGTTACCTAGAATAGCGAATTTATGGATACAGGATGTAGAGTGGTGGGTGCCAGGAGTGTCCAGGAGAGGGGAGTTGTTGTTTAATGGGTACAGAGTTTCAGTTTTTTAAGATGAAATGAGATCTGAGGCTGGATGGTGGTGATGGCTGTACAAGAATGTGAATATATTTAGCATCACTGGACTGTGCACTTAAAGTGGTTAGCAAATTTTATGTATATTTTATCACAATCGAGAAAGATTTTTTTCAAAGGTATCCCTTTTAGGAAAAATGGGGAGAACTTTTTAGCACATTCAGTCCCCATATTTAAAGATTTCCTCTGGCTATTAGAGTTATGACTTATAGTTACAGTAGAAAATAAATCAGATTAGATTCCCAAGTTTTATGTTTTGATGGTACTCATCACTGAAATGGCCATGTGAGATTCGTTAGTAGAAATAAAGGGCATGTCTGTAAAGTCCTTTCATATCCTTGGAACATGCCCTGCATTATTTTTAATGCTTCTTAATAGGAAAAAGTTGCATGCTTGTGTACATAAAATAACTCTATAAATAAATAACACTGGATGATTCTTGGCTCTGCCAATAATATTTGGAAGCACATGTGAGCAAAGGCTAAACATGCCTTGACCTCAGCTTATTTTGGTTCTGTTCTGTTGGTTTCCATCCTTCCTTGGAGCATGTTCTAGGTACACACTCCAGAGAGCATGCTTACA
This sequence comes from Nanger dama, assembly GCA_917880005.1. Classification (NCBI taxonomy): domain Eukaryota; kingdom Metazoa; phylum Chordata; class Mammalia; order Artiodactyla; family Bovidae; genus Nanger; species Nanger dama. The sequence goes on from CAKJTW010000676.1 coordinate 23,627, forward strand.
GAATAGTGCTAAGCTTTGTATCCATGTAGATTCCACTTTATATTAGCCTTTGTCTCAAAGGTGCAGTGGTGGTTGATTAAAGAAAAAGAATCTGGAGAGAACTTGCAATGTGTAAAGATTCCCAGGAAGCCGTTCAGGAGGCAGAGAGGGCTAGAATGTTTGAGAGTGTAGCCCAGGTGTCAGTGTGACCCACAGTTTATTCCTGCTCTGCCTCGTCGACTGTGGGGCCTTGATGATGTCACTTGGCTGCCAAGCGTCAACATCCTCGTCCTTAAACCCGGTCTGGAAATCACTGACCCCCAGATTTGTGGTGAAGATGTAACTTAGTGAGATAATGTTTGTGCCCATGTCTCATTCTTAGGAATGCTCAGTCATCAGGAACTGTTATTATTCTTAAGAATCAGGGCACTGGCCTTGTGGGTATCATTTCTACTTAAGTAAAAGAGTGATACCTTCTGAAATGACTTTACTCTTTACTTTCTGTTTATGTGTTCATGGTCTTTGGTGATTTTCTTTATATTTATTGTTTAATAATAAAAACTAAATTGTTACATAAATATGAATAGCAAAGCAAAGAAACAAAATAAAAACAAACAAAAAAACACAATAGGAATTTTGGGGGAAAGCGTAACAGAGAAATGTATCTAACATTTTCCACCAAGAGCAAGAAATCAGACTAAAATTTTCTTGTATTTGATTTCTGGCTTTCCTCCCACCAGCTTCTTTCCTGGCCATCGCCTTGTACACACTCTTACTTTCCAATCCCCCACCAAGAAGGCCAGCCTTTTTCTCAGCCCTCCTCACACTCTTGACTATTTTCTTTCTCTCTTTGAGGACAGGGCTCAATCTCTCATTTCTGTTCCTATCACCCCTGGGATTTCTTTGGAGGGAATGATGCTGAAGCTGAAACTCCAGTACTTTGGCCACCTCATGTGAAGAGTTGACTCATTGGAAAAGACTCCGATGCTGGGAGGGACTGGGGGCAGGAGAAGAAGGAGATGGCAGAGGATGAGATGGCTGGATGGCATCACCAACTCGATGGATGCAAGTCTGAGTCAACTCCGGGAGTTGGTGATGGACAGGGAGGCCTGGCGTGCTGTGATTCATGGGGTCGCAAAGAGTCGGACACGACTGAGCGACTGAACTGAGTGCTTGTTACAATCCCTGACAAGTTACAAGAGTATTAATAATAATTTCTAGTGTTTATGGAATTAACACATTTTAGTTTCTTATCCCACCATTTCGTGCTTAATCCTCACATTTGTTGTTTTCTTTATCTGACAGATTTAAAAACTGAGTCACTGGGAGCTTATCCTACTCTTCAAGTAAGGGGCAGAGCCAGGATTCAAATTTTATGTGTGTCTATTTTTTTAAAAAATTGAAATATAGTTGATTCACAGTGTTTCAGTTGTATAGTGAAGAGTTTTAGTTTTATCTCCAAAGACTCCCATTGCAGCAGAGTAAAATCCAAAGTACTAGTCAGATGACAGAGACCTATGCTCTCCAGTCTCCACCTGTCCACTTCTCAGTCGTGTCTGACTTTTCATGACCCCATGGACTGCAGGACGCCAAGATACCCTGTCCATCACCAACTCCCAGAGCTTGCTTAAACTCATGTCCATTGAGTCGGTGATGCCATCCAATCATCCCTTTCTCCTCCTGCCTTCAGTCTTTCCCAGCATCAGGGTCTTTTCCAGTGAGTCAGCTCTTCACATCAGCTAGCCAAAGTATTGAAGCTTCAGCTTCAGTATCAGTCCTTCCAGTGAATATTCAGGGTTGATTTCCTTTAGGATTGACTGGTTTTATCTCCTTGCAGTCCAAAGAACTCTCAAGAATCTTCTCCAACACCACAGTTTAAAAGCATCAATTCTTCAGCTGTGTTGTACTCATGAGATATTTTCCCCATTTTTCCTACCATCCCACTTCAAAGGACTCCCCGGAACTTAGCAAGAATGAATAAGTATAGAGCAAAGCCAGAAGATACTACTCCTATTGCTCTGTCCCTCGTTTGGACAATATCAGTTTAGAAATGGGTTTATGCACTTGTATGTCATGGACTGATATGTGTCAGGAGAAGGTCCTCAAAATGTTATCCCATCCCGACCAAGAGCCCTTTGTCTTTACAGCATCTTGCTAGCTGCAGAGGTGGAGAAAGTCTGTTAGTTTGGTTGCTTGAATTTACTTGTGTAAGTGCAAAAAGTTACATTTGTCTTCCCCACAAATGAGTAGGAAGCAGTGATGCTTGTGTCTCAACACCCCAGTGTAGGGAACTTAGGAAGCTGAGTGCAGACTCTGCAGAGGGGGAGCCCAGTGCTGTTTCTTTGAGTTGCCCCCTCTTAGCTGAGCCAGGCCCACACTGTCTTCCCTGGATCCCTGGTCCCTGTGATCCGGGAAGCAGCAGGAAGCTTCCATGGTGGTCTCTCTTCCTCCCAGGCTCATCCCCATCACTGCTGACCCTGGATGAACAAGTCAGAACTGGGAAGATGTGATAGTAACGAGGACCTGGGTAGGAGCAGAGACTGGGGAGTGGGGACATAGACCATCAGTCCTGGGGGGAACTTTCAAAGATGAACACGGTGTTCTTAAGAAGGTACTCCTCAACTTCTGTTCAAAATTTTAGGAATAATCTAAATGAAAGTTCTTCTTAAAAAATTTCCTGAAACACAACAGGTAGCTGAAGTATATGTGTTCTTTGTGCTCAGGATCTGAAGTAGTTAAATACGTCCCCCAGAAAGAACACTGCCTGAGATTGTATGCAGGGAGTAGCCTGCTTACTTGAAAGGACCTGGAAAATGGAGGGAAGATGGAGAAAGGAAGGAGGAAGAATATTGGGGACCAGCCTCCCCTAACCTGGCTACATTGCTTTTGTGAACCTCATGGAGACAACTGAAGGATGAGAAATCACCAGCATGTGGGAATTTTAAGGTTGATGATTACAAACAGTAACACGTTTTTATAAAAATCTGAAATAGAATGATGGTTATTCCCCTGACAAGGAACGCTTACCATTGTTTAGATGGTTGTTTAGTCTTTGATCCTAAATTCAAGTTTCAGGGAAACCTTAAGTTTGGTCTGGAGAGTTTTTAGTTCAGTTCAGTACTCATTCTGAAATATTGTATGACTAGTGATTTTTCAATGCTTTGGAAGCATATTGGCCATTAAATCAACTTTGTGTGATTGAATCTCCCTTAAATGTCTTTTAATTGTGGATTGTGCTCAGGGATAT
>CAKJTW010000677.1:0-26644 GCA_917880005.1 Nanger dama
GGGCCAGTGCCAGGCCAGGACAGGCCTGGCCAAGGCCAGGGCCAGGACAGGGCAAGACCAGGCCAGGCCTGGGGCCGAGATCAGGCCTAGGGCCAGGCCAGGGGCACAGTGTCAGGCCAGGCCAGGGCAAGAGGCCCAGGCCCAGGCCAGGCCAGAACAGGCCAGGCCAGGCCTAGGCCAGGCCACTGCCAGTGCCCAGGACTCAGGCCAGCCTCCAGGTCAGCATTAGGCCAGGCCAGGCCAGGCCTAGGCCAGGCCAAGCCAGGCCAGGCCAGGCCAGGGCCAGGCCAGTGCCAGGCTCAGGCAGGGCATGGCAGGCCAGCCAGGCTAGGCTTTTGGGTTAGGACAGGGCTAGGCCAGTGCCAGGGCTTAAGAATTAGGCCAGGCCAGGTTAGGCTTAGGCAGGGGCAGGCCCAGGGCCAGGGCCAGGGCCAGGCCAGGCCAGGCTGGGCCAGGGCCAGGGCCAGGCCAGGTTTAGGCACGGGCTAGGGCTTAGGCAGGGCCAGGTTACAGGCCAGGGCCAGGCCAGGTTTAGGCCAGGCCAGGTCCAGGCCAGGCCAGGGCCAGGATTAGGCCAGGGCCAGGCCAGGGCCTTAGGCCAGGAGCAGGTCAGCGCCATGGCCAGTGCCAGGCGGCCTAGGTCAGCCAGGGCCAGGCCTAGTGCATGGCTAGGGTCCAGGTCAGTTACAGTTGCCTCATGGTTAGGCAGGGTCAGGCCAGGCCGGGGCTGGAGCTAGTTTAGGTCACGGTTAGGGCCAGGTCCAGAGACAGGGCTTCTCCCCCCCCCCAGCCCAGGGCCAGGGCCAGGTCTAGTTGTTGGCCTAGGCTCTAGGCCAGGGGCCAGCTGCTGTGGCTGGGCATGTCATGGCTGCATTGTTGTGGGGCCTCAGGCCAGGCCAACAGCCAGTGCTCAGGCCCAGGACAGGACAAATGTTAGTGCCAGGGCCAAAGCTAGGCCAGGGCTAGTGCCGGGTTAGGCCCAGAGCCAGGGCCAGGGTTAAGACCAGGGCCTGGGGCCTGGCTCCAGGACCAGGTGAAAAATATGGCTTAGGCTAGGCAGGGCCAGGAAAGGGCTCAGGCTCAGGATAGGCAGTGTTACAGCTAGTGCTAGGACCAGTCAGGTCAGCCAGTGCCAGAGGCCATGGGCCAGGCCAGAGGCCAGGCCTAGGCCAGGCCAGGGGCAGGCCAGGGGCAGGCCAAGGGCCAGGCCAGTTTGCCAGCCAGGTGTCACTGCTGGCCAGGCCAGGGCCAGGCCAGGCCAGGCCAGGCTAGGCCAGGCCAGGCCTAGGCCAGGTCAGTGCAGGGCCAGGCCAGGCTCAGGGCCTAGGCAGGCCTAGGGCCTAGGCCAGGCCAGGCCAGGCCTGGGCCAGGCCAGGGCCAGGGCCAGGCCAGAGCTCAGGCCAGGCAAGCTGGCCAGGCCTAGGCCAGGTCCAGGCCAGGGCCAGGCCAGGCCAGAGCCAGGGCCAGGCTAGGCCAGGCCAGGCCAGGCCAGGCCAGGGCCAGGGCCAGGTTAGGGCCAGGGCCAGGCCATGTTAGGCCAGGGCCAGGGCCAAGGCCAGGGCCAGGCCAGGGGCAGGGCCAGGCCAGGGCCAGGGCCAGGCCAGTGCTAGGCCAGGCTAGTGCAGGGCCAGGAGCCAGGCCAGGCCAGGCCAGGCCAGGCCAGGCCAGGGCCAGGCCAGGGCCAGGCCAAGGGCCAGGCTCAGGCCAGGCCAGGCTAGGCCAGGACAGGGCCAGGGCCAGGCCAGGCCAGGCCAGGGCCAGGGCAGGGGCCAGGCCAGGCCAGGCCAGGCCCAGGCCTAGGCCAGGGCCAGGGGCAGAGCCAGGCCCAGGCCAGGCAGAGGCAGGCCAGGCTGTTAGGCCAGGCCAGGTTAGGCCAGGCCAGGCCAGGCTAGGCTGGCTAGGCCAGGCCAGGCCAGGGCCAGGGCCAGGCCAGGGCCAGGCCAGGGGCCAGGCCTAGGCCAGGGCCAGGGCTAGGCCAGCGCCAGGGCAGGGACAGGCCAGGGCCAGGCCAGGCCAGGGCCAGGCCAGGCCAGGGCTAGGCCAGGCCAGGCAGGCAGGGGCTTAGGCCAGGCCAGGCCAGGGTTAGGCCAGGCCAGGCCAGGGCAGGCCAAAGGCCAGGCCAGGCCAGGCCAGGGCCAGGGCCAGGCCAGGCCAGGCCAGGCAGGGCCAGGGCAGGGGTCAGGCCAGGCCTTAGGGCCAGGCCAGGGCAGGCCAGGGCTTAGGCTAGGCCAGGCTTAGGGCCAGGCCTAGGCCCAGGCCAGGGCCAGGCCAGGGCAGGCCAGGCCAGGCCAGGACCAGGTCCAGGCCAGGCCAGGGCCAGGGCCAGGCCAGGCCAGGCCAGGCCAGGCCAGGGGCCAGGCCAGGCTGGGGCCAGGTTAGGCCAGGCTTGGGCCAGGCCAGGCCAGGCCAGGAGGCAGCAGCCAGGGCATGGGCTGGACCCAGGCCAGGCCAGGCCTGGGCCAGGCCAGGCCAGGCTTAGGCCCAGGCCAGGGCAGGTTAGGACAAGGCCAGGCTAGGCCAGTGCCAGGCCAGGGCCAGGGCCATGGCCACAGCCACGGCCAAGGTTAGGCTAGCCAGGCTTAGGGCCAGGCCAGGCAAGGCCAGGCAAGGGCTGGGATTAGGCCAGGCCATGGCCATGACTGTTTTAGGCCAGGCCAGGCTGCAGGGCCAGGCCAGGCCAGGCCAGGCCAGGCCAGGTTAGGCTAGGTTAGGGGCCAGGCCAGGCCAGGCCACGGCCAGGCCAGTGCCAGGCTAGAAGAGGCCTAGGCCTAGGCCAGCTTTAGAACAGGGCCAGGGCTAGGCCCAGGATCAGGCCTAGAGCCAGCAGGCCAGGCCAGGGCCGAGGCAGGCCAGGCCAGGTCATGGCCAGGCCAGGCCAGAGGCAGGCCAGGGCAGGGCCTGTGCTGGTCCGGCCAGAGCCAGGGCATGGCTGTGTTAGGGCAGGCCAGGGCCAGGGCCAGGGCCAGGGCCAGAGCCAGTGCAGGGCCAGGTCCAGGCCAGGCCATGGCCAGGCCTAGTGCCAGTGCAGGGCCAGGGCCAGGGCCAGGCTGCAGGCCAGGCCAGGGCCAGGCAGCCAGTGCCAGGCCCAGGCCAGATGAGGCCAGGCCAGGCCAGCGCCAGAACAGGGCCAGGCCAGGCCACGGCCAGGCCAGGCCAGGCAGGACCAGGCCAGGCCTGGCCAGGCCAAGGCCAGGCCAGGCCAGGCCAGGGGCCAGGCCAGGGCCAGGGCAGGGGCCAGGGCAGGGGCAGGGGACGGGCTGGAACCAGGGCCACGCCAGCACTGGGACAGGCCAGGCCAGGCCAGGCCTCTAGGGCAGGCCAGGCCAGGCCAGGCCAGGGCCAGGCCAGGCCAGGCCAGGCCAGGGCCAGGCCAGGGCCAGGCCAGGGCCAGGCAGGGCAGGCCAGGTCATGGGGCTGGGGCCAGGGCCAGGCCAGGCCAGGCCAGTGCCAGGCCAGGCCAGGCCAGGCCAGCCTAGAGCCAGGCCAGGCCAGAACATGGCCAGGCCCAGTTTAGGCAGGGCCAGGGCCAGGAGCTGGGGCCTGGGCCAGTGCCAGGCCATGGCCAGGCCAGGCCAGGCAGGCCAGGCCAGGGCCAGGCCTAGGCCAGGCCATAACAGGTCGGCCAGGCCAGGCCAGGCATAGGGCCAGGCCAGCCAGGCCAGGCCAGGCCAGGCCAGGCCAGGGCAGGCAGGCCAGGGCCAGGTCAGGGCCAGAGCTAGGCCAGGCCAGGCCAGGCCAGGCCAGGGCAGGGGCCAGGGCCAGGCATGGCCAGGGCCAGGCCAGGCTTAGGCCTGGGGGCAGAGGTCAGGGCAGGCCAGGCAGGGCATGGCCTTGGGCCAGGCTAGGCCAGGCCAGGCCAGGGCTAGGCCAGGCCAGGCTAGCTCACTGTCAGGCCTAGGTCAGGAAGAGGCCAGGCCTAGGCCAGGCCAGAACAGGCCAGGCTAGGGCTTAGGCACAGGCCAGGGCCAGCATTTAGAACCCAGGCCAGAGCCAGGCCAGGCCAGGCCATGGTCCGGCCAGGCCAAGGCCAGGCCAGAGCCAGGCCAGGCCAGGGCCAGGCCAGTGTCAGGGCAGGGCCAGGGCCAGGCCAGGCCAGGGCCAGGCCAGGCCAGGGCCAGGGGCAGGAGGCCACGGGCAGGGACAGGAAGGCACAGCCCAGGCCAGGCCAGGCCAGGCCAGGCCCAGGCCTAGGCCTAGGCCAGGCCAGGCCAGGTCCCAGCCAGGCCAGGCTCAGGCCAGGCCAGGCCAGGCCAGGCCAGGCCAGGCCAGGCCAGGCCAGTGCCAGGCCCAGGACTAGGCCAGGCCAGGGCAGGGCCAGGATCTGGCCAGGGCTTGGGCCAGGCCAGGCCAGCCAGGCCAGGCAGGCCAGGCCAGGCTAGGCTTCATGGCCCAGGACAGGGAGAGGACAGGCCAGGGCAATGCTAGGCCAGGGCCAGGATTAGGACAGGCCTAGGCCAGGCCAGGGCCAGGGCCAGGCCAGGCCAGGACCAGGCCAGGCTGGGGCCAGGCAGGCCAGGCCAGGCCAGGGGCTGGAGCCAGGGCCAGGCCAGGCCAGGCCACCTTTGCAGGGCAAGAAGAGGCCTAGGCCTAGGCCAGCTTTAAGGCCACGGGTCAGGCCAGGGCCAGAGCCAGGCCAGGGGCCAGGCAGGCCTTGGGGCAGGCAGGGCAGGCAGGGGTTAGGGCCAGGCCAGGCCAGGCAGGCCAGGCCAGGCCAGGCCAGCCTAGGCAGGGCAGGCCAGGCCAGGCCAGGCCAGGCTAGGCTAGGCCTAGGACCAGGACAGTGCCAGAGCCAGGGGCAGGGCCAGGGCCAGGCCAGGCCAAGGCCAGGCCAAGGCCAGGATCAGGCAGGGCCAGGGCTGGGGTCAGGGCAGGCCAGTAGTAGGCCAGGCCAGGCCAAGTTTAGGGCCATGGCCAGGCCAGAGAGCCAGGGCCAGGCCAGGGCCAGGGCCACAGCCAGGCCAGGGCCAGGGCAGGGCCAGGGCAGGCCAGGCCAGGCCAGGCCAGGCCAGGGCCAGGGCCAGGCTGGCCAGGCCTAGGGCCAGCAGGTCAGGCCAGGCCAGGCCAGGCCAGGCCAGGCCAGGCCAGGCCATGGCCAGAGCCCAGGCCAGGCTAGGGCCAGAGGCCAGGGCCCAGGCCAGGATCAGTGCCAGGCAGGCTGAGGGCCAGGGCCAGGCCAGGAGCAGGGCCAGGCCCAGGCCAGGCCAGGCCAGGCCAGGGCCAGGCCAGGCCAGGCCAGGGCCAGGCCAGGCCAGGCCAGGCCAGGCCAGGCCAGGGCAGGCCAGGCTAGGCCAGGCTGGGCCTAGGCCAGGCCTAGGCCAGCATCACGGCCAGGCCTAGGCCTCAGGCCAGGCCAGGGCCAGGCCAGGCCAGGCCACGGGCAGGGCAAGGGCAGCAGGGCAGGCCAGGGTGCAGGGGTGAGGGCCAGGCCAGGCCAGGGGACAGGCCGGGGCCAGGCCAGGCTAGGCCAGGGCCAGGGCAGGGCAGGCCAGGCCAAGGCCAGGCCAGGCCAGGCAGGCCAGGCCAGGGCCAGGCCAGGCCAGGGCCAGGCCAGGGCCAGGCCAGGGCCAGGCCAGGGCCAGGGCCAGGGCAGGGCCAAGGGCCAGGCCAGGCCAGGCTCAGGCCAGGAGCCAGGCCTAGACCAGGCCAGGCCAGGCCAGGCCAGGCCAGGCCAGCCAGGCAGTGCCAGGGCCCAGGCCTAGGCCAGGGCCAGGCCAGGGGCCAGGCCAGGCCAGGCCAGGCCAGGCCAGGCCAGGCCAGGCCAGGCCAGGCCAGGCCAGGGCAGGGCAGGCAGGCCAGGCCAGGCCAGGCATGTCCAGGGCCATGGCCTGGGCCAGGGCTAGGCCAGGCAGGCCAGGCCCAGGCCAGGGCCAGGGCCAGGCCAGGCCAGGCCAGGGCCAGGACAGGCCAGAGCCAGGACAGTGCCAGGGCCCAGGCCAGGCCAGGCTTTAGGCCAGAGGCAGGGCCAGGCAGGGGCAGGGCAGGGCCAGGACCCTGGCCAGGCCAGAGCCATGGCCAGGCCTAGGCCAGGACAGGCCAGGGCCAGGTGCAGAGCCCAGGCCAGGCCAGGCAGGCCAGGCCAGGCCAGGCCAGGCCAGGGCCAGGGCCAGGCCCAGGGCCAGGCCAGGGCAGGGCCAGGCCAGGTGCAGAGCAGGCCAGGTCAGGCCAGTGCCAGGCCCAGGGCCAGGCCAGGCCAGGCCAGGGCCAGAGGCCAGGCCAGGCCAGGCCAGGCCAGGCCAGGGCAGGCCAGGCCAGGGCCAGGGGCCAGGGCCAGGGCCAGGGCCAGGCCAGGCCAGGCAGGCCAGGCCAGGCCAGGCCAGGCCAGGCCAGGCCAGGGCCAGGCTGGGCCAGGGACAGGGCCAGGCCAGGGCCAGGCCAGGGCCAGGCCAGGCCAGGCCAGACTCAGGCCAGGCCAGGAACAGGCCAGGCCAGGCCAGGGCAGGCCAGGGCCAGGCCAGAGCCAGGGCCCAGGCCAGAGCCAGGGCTGGGCAGGCCACTGGCCAGGCCAGCCAGGCCAGGCCAGGCCCAGGCCAGGCCAGGCCAGAACAGGCCAGGCCAGGCCCAGGCCACAGGCCACGGCCAGGCCAGGCCAGGCCAGGCCAGGCCAGGCCAGGGCAGGCCAGGCCCAGGCCAGGCCAGGCCAGGGCAGGCCAGGGCCAGGCCAGGGCCAGGACAGGGCCAGGGCCAGGCCAGGCCAGGGCCCAGGCCAGGGCCAGCCAGGCCAGGGGCAGGCCAGGGCCAGGCCAGGCCAGGCCAGGCCAGGCCAGGGCCAGGCCAGGCCAGGCCTGGGGCCAGGCAGGCAGGGCCAGGCCAGGGGCCAGGCCAGGCCAGGCCAGGCCAGGCCCAGGCCAGGGCCAGGCCAGGCAGGCAGGGCAGGGGCAGGGGCAGGACAGGGCTGAGGCCAGGGCCAGGCCAGGGCCAGGCCAGGCCAGGCCAGGCCAGGCCAGGCCTGGGGCCAGGCCAGGGGCCAGGGCCAGGCCAGGCCAGGCCAGGCCAGGGCCAGGGCCAGGGCCAGGCCAGGCCAGGGCAAAGGGGCAGGAGGGCAGGGCCAGGCCAGGCCAGGCCAGGCCAGGCCAGGCCAGGGCAGGGCCAGGCCAGGCCAGGCCAGGCAGGGCAGGCCAGGCCAGGGCCAGGCCAGGGCCAGGCCAGGCCAGGCCAGGGCCAGGCCAGGCCAGGCAGGGCCAGGCCAGGCCAGGCCAGGGCCAGCCAGGCCAGGCCAGGGCCAGGCCAGGCCAGGCCAGGGCCAGGCCAGGGCCAGGGCCAGGCCAGGCCCAGGCCAGGCCAGGGCCAGGGCCAGGCCAGGCAGGCCAGGCCAGTGCCAGGCCAGGCCAGGGCCCAGGCCAGGCCAGGCCAGGGCAGGCCAGGCCAGGCCAGGCCAGGCCAGGCCAGGAGCCAGGCCAGGCCAGGCCAGGCCAGCCAGGCCAGGGCCAGGCCAGGGCCAGGCCAGGCCAGGGCCAGGCCAGGGGGCAGGGCAGGCCAGGCAGGGGCAGGGCAGGCCAGGCCAGGGCCAGGGCCAGGCCAGGGGCAGGCCAGGCCAGGCCAGGGCCTGGGCGTCAGGCCAGGCCAGGCCAGGCCAGGGCCAGGCCAGGCCAGGCCAGGCCAGGCCAGCCAGGCCAGGCCAGGCCAGGCCAGGCCAGGCCAGGCCAGGCCAGGCCAGGCCAGGGCCAGGGCCAGGCCAGGCAGGCAGGCCAGGGCCTGGGGCCAGGGCCAGGCCAGGCCAGGGCCAGGCCCAGGTCAGGGCCAGGCCCAGGGCCAGGCCAGGCCAGGGCCAGGCCAGGCCAGGGCCAGGGCCAGGGGCCAGGCCAGCAGGCCAGGCCAGGCCAGGCCAGGCCAGGCCAGGCCAGGCCAGGCCAGGCCAGGCCAGGGCCAGGCCAGGGCCAGAGCCAGGCCAGGGCCAGGGCCAGGGCCAGGCCAGGCCAGGCCAGGCCAGGCCAGGCCAGGCAGGCCAGGCCAGGCCAGGCCAGGCCAGGCCAGGCCAGGGCAGGCCAGGCCAGGCCAGGCCAGGGGCCAGGCCAGGGCCAGGCCAGGCCAGGGCCAGGGCCAGGTCCAGGGGTCAGCCAGGGCCAGGCCAGGCCAGCCAGGCAGGGCAGGCCAGGCTCAGCTAGGCCAGGCCAGGCAGAGAGGCCAGGCCAGGGCCAGGCCAGGCCAGGCCAGGCCAGGCCAGCCAGGCCAGGCCAGGCAGGGCAGGGCCAGGGCCAGGGGCAGGCCAGGGCCAGGGCCAGGCCAGGGCAGCCAGGCCAGGCCAGGCCAGGGCCAGGGGCCAGGCCAGGCCAGGCCAGGGCCAGGCCAGGGCCAGGCCAGGCCAGGCCAGGGCCAGGCCAGGCCAGGGCCAGGCCAGGCCAGGCCAGGCCAGGCCCAGGCCAGGCCAGGCCAGGGCCAGGCAGGCCAGGCCAGAGGCCAGGGCAGGGCCAGGCCAGGCCAGGCCAGGCCAGGCCAGGCCTAGGCCAGGGCCAGGCCAGGCCAGGCCACAGGCCAGGCCAGGCCAGGCCAGGCCAGGCCAGGCCAGGCCAGGGGCCAGGCAGGGGCAGGGCAGGGCAGGCCAGGGCAGGGCAGGGCCAGGCAGGCCAGGCCAGGCCAGGCCAGGGCCAGGCCAGGCCAGGCCAGGCAGGCCAGGGCCATGGTCAGTGCCAGGCCAGGCCAGGACAGGCCAGGCCAGGGCCAGGGCCAGGCCAGGCCAGGCCCAGGCCAGGCCAGGGCCAGGCCAGGCTGCAGGGCCAGGCAGGGCAGGCAGGCACAGGGCCTGAGCCTGGGCAGGGCAGGGCCAGGCCAGGGCCAGGGCCAGGCCAGGCCTAGGCCAGGGCCAGGGCCAGGCCAGGGCCAGGCCAGGCCAGGCCAGGGGCCAGGCCAGGCCAGGCCAGGCCAGGGCCAGGCAAAGGCCAGGCCAGGCCTAGGCCTAGGCCAGGGCCAGGCCAGGCCAGCCAGGGCAGGCCAGGGCCAGGCAGGGCCAGGGCCAGGCCAGGCCAGGCCAGGCCAGGCCAGGGCAGGCAGGCCAGAGGCCAGGCCAGGCCAGCCACTGTTAGGCCAGGCAAGAAGAGGCCTAGGCTAGAGCCAGGCCTAGGCCAGGCCAGGGGTCCGGCCAGGCTAGGGCCAGGGCACAGGGCAGGAGCAGGGCAGGGCAGGGCAGGGCATGGGCTGGGGTTAGCAGGCTAGGCTAGGCTAGGTTAGGTTAGGCCAGGGCAGGCCAGGCCAGAGCCAGGCCTATGGTCATGGTTATGGCTAGGCCAGGGCAGGGCAGGCCAGGCCAGGGCCAGGGCCAGGGCCAGGCCAGGCCAGGCCAGGCCAGGGCCAGGGCTAGGCCAGGCAGGGCAGGCTAGGCTAGGGCCAGGGCTGGGGTTAGGCCAGGCCAGGCCAGGCCAGGCCAGGCCAGGCCAGGCCAGGCCAGGGCCAGGCCAAGGCCAGGCCAGGCCAGGCTAGGGCCAGGTTAGGGTTAGGTTAGGCTTAGGGTTAGGCCATGGCCAGGTTAGGCCAGGGCCAGGCTAGGCAGGGGCCAGGCCAGGGCCCAGGCCAGGCCAGGCCAGCTTAGGCAGGTTAGGCCAGGGGCAGGCCAGGCCAGGGCCAGGCTTTAGGCCAGGGCCAGGCCAGGCCAGGCCAGGCCAGGACAGGCCAGGCCAGGCCAGCCAGGCCAGGAGCCAGGCCAGGCCAGGCCACGGCCATGATTAGGCCACGGCCAGGCCAGGCCAGCTGTCACGGCCAGGTGAGGAACAGAGCCTAGGACAGGGCCAGTGCCAGGCCAGGGCCAGGCCTGGGCCAGGGCCAGGGGCCAGGCTCAGGCCAGGCCAGGCCTAGGGCCAGCTGCCACGGGCAGGCAAGGCCAGGAAGAGGCCTAGGCCTAGGCCAGGCCTAGAACAAGGTCATGGCCAGGGCCAGGGCCTAGAGCCACACCAGGCCAGTGCCAGCACTGGTGGTCACAGCCAGGGCCAGCCAGCCAGGCCAGGGCCAGGCCAGCACCAGGCCAGGGCAAGGCCAGAGCCAGCCAGGCCAGGCCAGGCCCAGGCCCAGGACAGGGCCAGGCCATGGACATGGCCAGGGCTGTGTCAGGCCTAGGCCTTGGGCAAGGCAAGGGCAGGGGCAGGCCTGGGGAGCAGGGCCAGTGCCAGGACAGGGCTGGGCCAGAGCCAGGCCAGGCCAGGGCAGCAGGGCCAGGCCAGGCCAGGGCCAGGCCTAGGCCAGGTCATGGCCATGGCCAGGCCAGGCCAGGCCAGGGCCAGGGCCAGGCCAGGGCCAGGCCAGGCCAGGGCCAGGGCCAGGGCCAGAGCAAGGCCAGGCCAGGCCAGGCCAGTGCCCAGGCCAGGCCAGGCAGGCCCAGGCCAGGAGCCAGGCCAGGCCAGGCCAGGGCCAGGCCAGGCCAGGCCAGTGCCAGGCCCAGGCCAGGCCCAGGCCAGGCCAGGACAGGCCTAGGGCCAGGGCCAGGCCAGGCCAGGCCAGGCCAGGCCAGTGCAGAAGCAGGGCAGTGGCAGGGGAAGGGGCATGGCCAGGGGCCAGGCAGTAGGCCAGGCCAGGCCAGGCATAGGCCAGAGCCAGGATAGTGCCAGGGCCAGAGCCAGGGCCAGATTTAGGCCAAGTTTAGGCCAGGCAGGGCAGGGCAGTGGCCAGGACCTGTGGTCAGGCCAGGCCAGGGCCATGGCTGGATTTGGGCCAGGCCAGGCCAGGCAGAGCCAGAGCCCAGTGCCAGGCCAGGCCAGGCCAAGGCCAGGCCAGGCCAGGCCAGGGCCAGGCCACAGCCAGGCCAGGCCAGGCCAGGCCAGGCCAGAGAGCAGGCCAGGCCAGTGCAGAGCCCAGGCCAGGCCAGGCCAGGCCAGGCAGGCCAGGCCAGGCAGCAGGCCAGGCCAGGCCAGGCCAGGCCAGGGCCAGTGCCAGGCCAGGCCCAGGCCAGGCCAGGCCAGGCCAGAGCCAGGCCAGGGCCAGGGCCAGGCCAGGCCCAGGCCAGGCCAGGCCAGGCTGGGGCCAGGCCAGGCCAGGCCAGGCCAGGCCAGGCCAGAACAGCCTAGACTCCAGGCCAGGCCAGAACAGTCAGGCCAAGCCAGGCAGGGCCAGGGCCAGAGCAGGGGCCTGGGCCAGGCAGCAGGCCAGGCCAGCCACGGCCAGGCCAGGCCAGAAAACGCCTAGGCCAGGACAGGGCCAGAACAGGCCAGGCCACGCCTAGGCACAGGCCATGGCCAGCGCCAGGACTCCAGGCCAGAGCCAGGACAGGCCAGGGCCAAGGCGCAGGCCAGAGCCATGGCTGGCCAGGACCAGGACTAGCATGGGGCAGGGCCAGGTCCAGGCACAGGGTCAGGTCCAGGTCAGGGCCTAGAGACTGGGGCCAGGCTGGGCAGTGACAGGGGAAGGGCATGGCCTGGGCCATGGCCAGGCCAGGCCAGGCCAGAGCCAGGCCAGGCCAGGCCAGGGCCAGGCCAAGGCCTGGCGCCAGGTCAGGCCAGGGCCAGGACAGAACAGGGCCAGGGCCAGTGCCAGGGCCAGGGCCAGGCCAGGCCAGGCCAGGCCAGGCCAGGCCAGGCCAGGCAGGGCCAGGTCCGGGCCTGGGGCTGGGGCCAGTGCCACCAGGCCTAGTGCCAGTGCTAGGCCAGGCCAGGCAGGGCCTATGGCCTAGGACAGGGTGAGGACAGAGCCATGGCTAGGGCTAGGGCTGGGCCAGGGTTAGGCCAGGCTTAGGCCAGGGCCAGGGCCAGCAACGGAGAGGCTTAGGCCCAGGCGCAGGTGCAGCTTTGGGGCCAGGTTAGTGTCACTGTTAGGCTAGGCAGAAGAGGCCTAGGCTTAGGGTCATGGGCAGAACAGGCCAGAGCCAGGGCCCAGGATTTAGCCAGGCCTTTTAGGCCAGAGCCAGAGCCCAGGCCAGGCCATGTCCATTGCCTAGGCCAGGCCAGGCTGAGGAAGGGCATGCTAGGGCCTTGGCCAGGCCAGGCCAGGTCCAGTGCCTAGGCCAGGCCAGGACAGAGGCAGGGCCATTGTTAGGCTGGGCCAGGCCAGGCCAGGGGTGCAGGGCCAGGCCAGGCCAGAGGCCAGGGCCAGGCCAGGCCAGGGCAGGGCAGGGCAGGGGCTGAGGGCCAGTGCCAGGCCAGGCCAGGGCCAGGCCAGGGCAGGCAGGGGCAGGGGCAGGCAGGAGGCCAGGCCATAGCGCCAGGGCCAGGCCTAGGCCAGGGCCAGGCCAGGCCAGGCCAGGCCAGGCCAGGCCAGCCTCAGGCCAGGCCAGGCCAGAAGAGGCCTAGGCCCAGGCCAGGCCAGAACAGGCCAGGCCATGCCTAGGAACCAGGCCTATGGTCAGCTCATGACAGCCAGGCCAGGCCAGGCCAGGACAGGCCAGGCCAGGCCAGGCCAAGGCAGAGCCATGGACAGGGCATGGCCAGGGCAGGCCTTACCCAGAGCCAGGCCAGGAAGAGGCCTAGGCCCAGGATCATGGCCAGAACAGGGCAAAGGCCATGGCCAGGAACCAGGCCATGGCCAGCACTCATGACCCAGGTCAGGGCCAGGCCAGGCCAGGGCCAGGCCAGGCCAGGCAGGGGCACAGGCACCAGGCCAGGGACAGGGCCATGGCCAGGCCAGGGGCAGCATTGGGCCAGGCCAGGCCAGGCCAGGGCCAGGCCAGGCCAGGCCAGGCCAGGCCAGGCCAGGCCAGGCCAGGGCAGGGCCAGGGCCAGGCCAGGGCCTGAGGCCAGGCCAGGCAGGCCAGGCCAGGCCAGGGCCAGGCCAGGCCAGGCCAGGCCAGGGCCAGGGCCAGGCCCAGGCCAGGCCACGGCCAGGCCAGGCCAGGCCACTGCCAGGCCAGGCCAGGAAGAGGCCTAGATTAGGCAAGGATCAGAACAGGCCAGGCCAGGCCAGGGCAGGCAGGCCAGGGCCAGAGCTGGGGCCAGGCCAGTGTCACAACCATGGCCAGCCTTCAGCCAGCCAGCAGGCCAGGAAGAGGCCCAGGCCCAGGCCAGGGCCAGAACAGGCCAGGGCCAGGCAGGCCAGTGCCAGGGCCAGGCCAGGCCCAGGCCAGGCAGGTCCGCAGGTCAGGGCCTGGGCCTGGGCCAGGGGCAGGGCAGGGCCAGCTGCCACGCTGTTAGGCTAGGCCAGGAAGAGGCCTACAGGCCAGGCCAGGCCAGAACAGGCCAGGCCAGGCCAGGCCAGGGGCAGGCCAGGCCAGAGCCAGGCCAAACTTAGGCCAAGGGCAGGGCAGGGCAGGGCTAGGGGCCGAGGGGCAGGGCCAGGCCAGGCTAGGCCAGGCAGGGCCAGGCCAGGCTAGGCATTGGGGCCAGTGCCAGGGCCAGGCTTAAGCAAGGGCCATGTCCAGGGCCAGGGCCAGGACCAGGCCAGGGCTAGATTTAGGGCAAGGGCAGGACTAGGGGCTGAGGCTAGGCTTTAGGCCAGGCCAGGCTGGGATCCGGCCACTGTTAGTGCTAGGCTTAGGCTAGGGTTAGGTGCAGGCCAGGCCAGGCCAGGCTTAGGGCTTATGGCCAGGCCAGGCCAGGGCCAGGCTAGCTTTAGGCCAGGGCCAGTGCCAGGGCCAGGGCCAGGGCCAGGGCCAAGGCCAAGGCTAGTGCTTAGGCCAGTGTCAGGCCTAGGCTCAGGACACAGGCCAGTGCAGGCCAGGGCAGGGCCAGGCTAGGGCCAGGCGGCCAGGCCAGGGCAGGATCAGACACTAGGTCTGCATTTAAGGCCAGGAACAGGCCAGGTCCAGCAGGCCAGGCCAGGACTAGGCCAGGGCAGGGCAGGGGCAGGGCAGGAGCAGGGAAGGTGCATGGCCTGGGCCTAGGCCAGGCCAGGCCTGGGGCCAGGCCAGGCCAGGGGGCATGGGCCCAGGCCTATGGCCAGGCCAGGCCAGGGCCAGGGACAAGGCCAGGTCCATGGCCAGTGCCAGGGCCAATGGCCAGGCCAGGCCAGGCCAGGCAGGCCAGGCCAGAGGGCAGGCAGGGGCAAGGGCCTTGGCCTGGGGCCAGGCCATCGCTAGGGGCCAGGCCAGGCCAGGCCAGGCCAGGCCTAGGCCCAGGCCAGGGTTAGGCCAGGCCAGGCCAGTGCCAGAGCCAGGCAACCCCAGGCCAGGAGCCAGGGCCAGGTCACGGCCATGGCCAGGCCACGGTCACAGCCAGGCTAGTGCTTCAGGCCAGGCCAGAGTGAGGACAGAGCCAGGCCAGGGCCAGGCCTGGGGCCAGTGCCAGTGCCAGGCCAGGCCAGGCCAGGCTAGGCCAGGCCAGGCCAGGCCAGGCAGGCCAGGCCTAGGCCAGGGGCCAGGCCAGGGCCAGGGGGCCAGGCCCAGGCCAGAGCCACGGCCAGGCCAGGCCAGGAACAGCCAGGCCAGGCCAGGCCAGGCCAGGCCAGGCCAGGCCAGGCCAGGCCAGAGCCAGGCCAGAGCCAGGGCCAGGGGCCAGGCCAGGGCCAGGCCAGGCCAGGCCAGGCCAGGCCAGGCCAGGCCAGGCCAGGGGCCAGGGCCAGGCCAGGCCAGGCCCAGGCCAGGCCCAGGCCAGGCCAGGGCCAGGCCAGGCCAGGCCAGGCCAGGCCAGGCCAGGCCAGGCCAGGCCAGGCCAGGCCAGGCCAGGCCAGGCCAGGCCAGAGTCCGGGCCAGGCCTGGGGCCAGGCCAGGCCAGGCCCAGGCCAGGGACTGGGGCCAGGGCAGGGCCATGGCCTAGAGACAGGGTGATGGACAGAGCCAGGCCAGGCCAGGCCAGGCCAGGGCCAGGCCAGGCCAGGCCAGGCCAGGGCCAGGCCAGGGCCAGGGCCACGGTCATGTTTAGGCTTAGGGCAGAGGCAGGGCTGGGGCTGTGGCCAGTGTCACTGTTAGGCTAGGCAGAAGAGGCCTAAGTTTAGGTCACGGCCAGAACAGGCCAGGGCCAGGCCTAAGGGCCAAAGCCAATGCTAGGCCAGGCCAGAGCCAGGGCCTAGGCCAGGCCAGGTCCATTGTCTAGGCCAGGCCAGGGCGGAGAAAGGGGGCATGTTAGGGCCAGGCTAGGCCACGGCCATGGTCCAGTGCCAGGACTAGGCCAGGACAGAGGCAGGGCCATGGCTAGGCCAGGGCCAGGGCCAGGCCAGGGCAAGGGCAGGGCCAGGCTTAGGGCCAGAGCCAGGGCACAGGCCTAGGCCAGGCCAGGACAGGGGCAGGGCAGGCGTGGAGGCCAGTGCCAGGCCAGGCCAGGCCAGGGCCAGGGCCAGGCCAGGGCCAGGCCAGGCCAGGCAGGAAGGGGCACAGCCAGTGCTGTTGCCAGGCCTAGGCCAGGCCAGGCCAGGGCAGGGCCAGGCCAGGCCAGGATAGGGCCAGGCTTAGGAGGCCAGGCCAGGTGCCAGGGCCAGGGCACAGGCCAGGCAAAGGCCAGGCCAGGCCAGCCAGGCCAGGCCAGGGCCCAGGCCAGGGCCAGGCCAGGCCAGCCAGGCCAGGCCAGGTCAGGCCAGGCCAAGCCAGGCCCAGGCCAGGCCAGGCCAGGCCAGCACAGTGCCAGGCCAGGCCTAGGCCGAGGCCAGGCAGGGGCCAGGTCAGGCTTTGGGGCCAGGGGCCAGGCCAGGGCCAGGCCAGGCCACTGTTAGGCCAAGGCCAGGAAGAGGCCTAGACTCCAGAGCCAGGCCAGAACAGGCCAGGCCAGGCCAGGCCAGGGCCAGCAGGCCAGGCCAGGCCAGGGGCAGGAAGAGGCCTAGGCCCAGGCCAGGCCCAGCCAGGCCAGGCCAGGGCCAGGCCAGGCCAAGGCCAGGGGCAGGGCAGGGGCTGGGGCAGAGGAAGGGCATGGCCTAGGCCAGGCCAGGCCAGGCAGGCCAGGCCAGGGCCAGCCAGGCCAGGCAGCAGGCCAGGCCAGGGCCAGGGCCTATGGTCATGGCCAGGCCAGGCTCAGGGCCAGGACAGGCCAGGGCCAAGGCAGGGCCAGGCCAGGACAGGCCAGGCCAGGCCAGGCCAGGCCAGGGCCAGGCCCAGGCAGCCTTAGGCCAGGCCAGGGCCAGGCCAGGCCAGGCCAGGGCCAGGCCCAGGCCAGGCCAGGCCAGGCCAGGACCAGGCCAGGCCAGGCCAGTGCCAGGCCAGGCCAGGCCAGGCCAGGCCAGGCCCAGGCCCAGGCCAGGCCAGGCCAGGCCAGGCCAGGCAGGGCCAGAGCCAGGGCCAGGCCAGGGCCAGGTGCCAATGCCAGGCCAGAATCAGGGCCATGGCCAGGACTAGGCCAGGGCCTAATGTCAGGCCTTGACCAGGCCAGGGGCCAGGCCATGGCCAGTGCCAGGCCAGGCGCCAGGCCAGGTCCTGGGCCAGGATCAGTGCCTCAAGCCCAAACTGACGGTCAGGGTCCTGGCCTTGGGGAAAGCCAGGCCAGGGCCAGGCCAAGGGCAGGGCCAGGACTGAGGCCAGGCCAGGCCAGGCCAGGCCAGGGCCAGGCCAAGGCCAGGCCAGGCCAGGGCAGGATCAGGGCCTTGATTAGTGCCAGGCCAGGATCAGGCCAGGCCAGGCCAGGCCAGGGCCAGGCCAGGCCTAGGGCCAGGCCAGGCCAGGTCCGGCTAGGCGGCCAGGTCACGGCCAGGCCAGGCACAGGCCAGGCCATGGCCAGGCCAAGATTAGGCCAGTGCCAGGCCAGGGCTGGGCAGGCCAGGCCAGGCCAGGTCCAGGGACAGGCCAGGGCCAGGCCAGGGCCAGGCCAGGCCAGGCCATGGCTTCAGGCCCAGCCAGGCCAGGCCAGGCCAGGGTCAGGGCAGGCCAGGGCCAGGGCCAGTTATGGTCCAGGCCATGGCCACGGCCAGGCTTAGGTCACAGCCAGGCTTCACGCCTAAGGCCAGGCCAGGAGCAGGGCCAGAGTCCTGGGCCTAGGCTTAGTGTCAGGGGCTGGTTAGGCTAGGGTCAGGCTTTGGCTAAGGTCACGGCTATGGCTAGTGTCCAGGTCACGGTTAAAAACCAGGCTTTAGAGACAGGGCCTGGAAAGAGTTAGGCTAGGGCTAGGCTGGGCAAGGGCCAGTGTTAGGTTAATGCCAGGGCCAGGGCCAGGACCACGGTTAGGCTAGTGTTAATTTTAAGAGCAGGGTTAGGAGGCGGGCAGGTTAGGCTGGGTTAGGTTAGGCTAGGGCTTAGAGCTTAGAATCATGGTTAGGCTAGGCTTAGGGCCAGTGCCAGTGTTAGATCTAGGGCCAGGGCCAGGCTAGGCTGGGGCCAGTGCCAGGCTAGGCTAGGCTGGGTGAGGCTTAGGCCAACGTTAGGGCAGGGGCAGGCCTAGGCCAGGCCAGGGCAGGGGCAGGGCTGGGCCAGGCCTAGGCCAGGGGCAGGAGCAGGGGCAGAGCTGGGCCATGCCTAGGCTTAGACGAGCCAGTGCTAGGCCAGTGCCAGGCCAGGCCACGGCCAGGCCAGGGATCATTGCCAGTGCTAGGCCAAGGTCACAGCCAGAGCCTGGGGCCAGGCCATGGCCCAGGCCAGGCCAGAGCCAGGGCCAGTGCCAGGCCTTGAGGCAGGGCCTGGGCAGGCCAGGCCTAGGCCATGGCCAGCCAGGCCAGTGCTAGGCCAGGCTAGGCTAGTGCAGGCCAGGTCAGACTGAGAGGTCAGGTCCAGGCCTTGGGAGGCAGGCCAGGATTAGGCTAAGGGCAGGGCCAGGGACTGGAGGCTAGGGCACGGCCAGGCTAGGCCAGGCTAGGCCAGGCCAGGCTAGGGCCAGGGCCAGGGCCAGGGCCAGGCCAGCCAGCCAGGCTAGTGCTAAGTTTAAGGGCAGGGCTAGAGGTCAGGCTAGCATTGGGCCAGAGCCAGGGCCATAGCTTAGAGCCTAGGCTTAGGCCAGGACCAGTGCCAGGGTGACATCCAGGGCCAGGTCCAGGCTTTAGGTCTGGGGCCAGGGCCAGGCTAGTGTTAGGCTGGGTGAGCCTT
The DNA here is from genome assembly GCA_917880005.1 of Nanger dama. Classification (NCBI taxonomy): domain Eukaryota; kingdom Metazoa; phylum Chordata; class Mammalia; order Artiodactyla; family Bovidae; genus Nanger; species Nanger dama. The sequence goes on from CAKJTW010000677.1 coordinate 17,780, forward strand.
AGGCCAATGTTAGGCAGGTGCAGGAGCTGGGGCTAGGCTAGTGCTAGCGCTAGCCTTAGAGCTGGGTTAGGCTAGGCTAGTGCTAGGCTTAGGCCAGGCTAGCTGTGAGGACAGGCTAGGACTAGGCCAGGCTAGGCAAGGGTCAGCTAGGCCAAGGCCAGGCCAGGGCCTAGGCCATGGTCAGGCTGGGCCAGGACTAGGCCAGGCCAAGATTAGGCCTAGGCCAGGCCAGGGCCTGGACTGGGCTAGTGTTAGGCTAGGCCAGCTTTATGGTCACGGCCACGGCCAGGCCAATTGATCTCGGATTAGGCTGGGATTAGTGGCCAGGCTTAGGGCAATGGCAGGGGCAGGGCCAGAGCCAGGGCAAGGGCCAGGGCCAAGACCAGGGCCCACGGTCAGGTCCAGGACCAGGCCTAGTGCCAGGCCAGGCCAGGCCAGGGCCAGGCCTAGGCCAAGGCCTAGTGCCAGGGCCTGGGGCCATGGCCAGGGGCCAGGCCAGTGCTATGGCTATGTGCAGGGCAGGGGCAGGGGCATGGCCTGGGGCCAGCGCCAGGCCAGGCCAAGGCCACTGCTGGATCAGGCCATGGCCAGTGCCTTGGGCCAGGCCAAGGCCAGGGCATGGCCAGGGCCAGGCCAGGGCCCGGGCCAGGCCAGGCCAGGCCTTGGGCTGGGCCAGCGCCTGTGCTGGGGCCAGAGCTCACGGCCAGTGCCAGGCCTAGGTCCAGGCCTAGTGTCATGGCTAGGCCAGAGCCAGGGGCCTAGGCCAGCGCTGGGACAGGGCCAGGCCCAGGGCCATGCCTAGTGCCAGAGCCAGGACATTTTTAGGGCAGGCCAGGGCCAGGCCATGGTCGGGGCAGATGCAGAGGCAGGGCTAGGGGCAGCAGCCAGTGCAAGGGCTATGGCTAGGCCAGGGCCTGGCTAGGGCAGGGCCAGGCAGAGCCAGGCCAGTGCCAGGCCAGGGCCCAGGGCCCAGGACAGGCCAGGGCCAGGCCAGGCCAGGCAGGAGAAACAGGGCCAGGGGGCCAGGCTTAGGCCATGGCCAGGCCAGGGGCCTGAGCCAGGCCAGGCCATTGTCACGGCCCAGGCCAAGGCCAGGCCAGGCCAGAGCCAAGGCACAGGGCAGGGCCAGAGCCATGACTCCAGGGCCAGGCCAGGCCAGTGCTAGGATCACGGATCAGGATCAGGCCTAGTGCCAGGGCCATGGTTAGGGCCAGGATAGGGCTAGGACCAGGGCCAGTTCCAGGGCAGGGCCAGAGCCAGGAAAGAGGTTAGGCTAGTGTTTAGTGTCATGGCTAGGCTAGAGTTAAGGGCAGGGACAGTGTTAGAGGTCAGGCTAGGCTAGGCTTAGGCCAGGACAGAGCAAGGGTTAGGGCTAGGCTAGGAATCAGGCTAGGTCAGGTTAGGGCCAGGGGGCCAGGGCTTAAGGCAAGAAAAGTGGCTTAGTCTTAGAACAGGTGTTAGGCCAGGGCAGGGCAAGGGTTAGAGCCAGGCCCAGGGCCAGGCTAGGCTAGGCCAGACCTAGGCCAGGCCAGTGCTTAGTGTTAGGCCAGGCCAAGGCTAGGGCTAGGGCTAGGCCTAGGAACAGGATTAGGCTAGGCCAGGGCTTAGGCTTAGGGCCAGGCATATTTTAAGGGCCAGGGCCAGTGCCATGGCCAGGGCCAGGGCCGGGCCATAGCTAGGCCAGGGCCTAGGCCTTAGGCCAGGCCAGGCTATGGCTTAGGCCAGGCCAGGCCAGGCTAGGATTAGGTCCGGTTAGGCAGGGCCAGGCTGGGCTAGGCCAACTTTAGGCTAGGCCCTAGCTGCCACCATTAAGCCTAGGCCAGGAAGAGGGCCAGGACTAGGCCAGGCCAGAACAGGCCAGGGCCAGGGCCACGGCCAGGCCTAGGGGCCAGGCCAGTGCCATGGCTAGGCTAGGCAGTGTTAGGCCAGGCCAGGACAAGGCAGGGGCTAGTGCTTAGTGCCAGGAGCCAGTGCCAGGTCACGGCCACAGGCCTAGGAACAGGGCCAGGCAGGGGGGCAGGGCCAGAGCCAGGGCCAGGCCAGGCTCTAGGCCAGGGCCAGAGCCAGGCAGGGCAGGGACAGGCCAGGGGCCACGGGCAGGCCAAGACGAGGCCAGGCCAGGCCAGAGACAGTGCCAGGCCTACGGTCATGCGGCTAGGCCAGAGCCAGGCCAGGACAGGCCAGGCCAGGCCAGGCCAGGGCCAGGCCAGGGCCAGGGCCAGGCCAGGGCCCAGGCCTAGGCAGGGCCTAGGCCAGTGCCAGGCCAGGCCAGAGCCAGGCCAGTGCCAGGACAGGAGCCACAGCCATGGCCATGGCCAGGCCAGGGGCAGGGGCAGGGCAGGGGAAACGGGCCGGGAGCCAGGCCACGGCCAGCCTTATGCCTGTGCAGGACTAGGCCAGTGCCAGTGCTTAGGCCAGGGCCAGCCAGGCCAGGCCAGGCCAGGACCGAGTGACAGAGCCAGGGCAAGGGACAGGCCAGGGCCAGGCCAGGCCAGGTCCAGAGCCAGGCCAGGCTCACGGCCAGGGCCATGGGCCAGGCCTATGGCCAGGCCAGGCCAGGGCCAGGCCAGGGGCAGGGCAGGCTGAGGCCTAGGCCAGGGCCTAGGCCAGGGGCAGAGGCAGCGGCATGTGCTGGGGCCAGGCCAGGCCAGGCCAGGGCAGGGCTAGGCCAGGGCCAGGCCAGGTTAGGCGGCCAGGCCTAGGCCAGGCTAAGAACAGGCTAGGCTAGGCAGGAGGACAGGGCTAGGCTTAGGGCCAGTGCCAGTGCCAAGGCCAGGGTTAGGCTAAGGCCAGGGCACAGTTAGGGGCAGGGCTGGGCTGGGGTGAGTGAAAGGATTAGGCCAGGCCAGGCCAGGTTAGGCAAGGGCACGCTAGGCCAGGCCAAAGAAGAGGCCCAGCCTATGGTCACGGCCAGAATAGTGTTAGGCCAGGCCAGGCCAGGGCCAGGGCACGGCTAGGGGCAGGGCTGGGGCTGGGGCCAGGACTAGGCCTAGGCCTAGGACAGGGCCTGGTCCAGGTCAGGCCAGGGCCAGAGCCAGGGCAGTGCTAGTGGCAGAGCATGGGCTGGGGCCTGGGCCAGGCCAGGCCAGGCCAGCCACGGGCAATGGCCATTGTCAGGCCAGGCCAGGCCAGGCCAGGACAGGGCCAGGCCAGGCCAGGCAGGCCAGGGGCCAGGGCAGGGCAGGGCCAGGCCAGGCCAGGCCAGGGGCAGGCAGGCAGGCACAGGCCTAGGTCAGCCAGGGCCAGGACAGGATCAGGCCATGGCACGGTCCGGCCAGAGCTGGGGGCAGGGCCAGGGCCAGGCCAGCGGCCAGGCCAGCACACACCCAGGCCAGGCCAGGAAGACGGCCCAGCCAGGCAAGGCCTAGGCCAGGCCAGGGCTCAGGCAGGCCCAGGCCAGGCCCAGGCCAGGCCATGGCCAGGCCAGGCCAGTCAGGCCAGGCCAGGCCAGGGCCAGGCCAGGGCCAGGCCAGGCCAGGCCAGGGCCAGGCCAGGCCAGGCCAGAAGAGGCCCAGGCCAGGGCCAGGACAGGCCAGGGCCAGAGCCACCCAGGCCCAGGATCAGGCCAGGCCAGGCCAGGCCAGGCCAGGCCAGGCCAGGGCCAGGCCAGGCCAGGCCAGGCCAGGGCCAGGCCAGGGCCAGGCCAGGCCCAGGCCAGGCCAGGCCAGGCCAGGCCAGGGCAGGCCAGGCCAGGCCAGGCCAGGCCAGGCCCAGGGCCAGGCCAGAGCCAGCCAGGGCCAGGCCAGGCCAGGGCCAGGCCAGGCCAGGCCAGGGCCAGGCCAGGCCAGGCCAGGCCAAGGCCAGGCCAGGGGGGGACCGGGGGCTGGGACTCAGGCTGGGCTTAGGTCAGGGCTGGGGCCAGGCCAGGCTGAGGCCAGGCCAGGCCAGGCCAGGCCTGGGGCTGCCAGGCCAGGCTGGGGCCAGGGCCAGGCCAGTGCAGGGTCACAGCCAGGCCAGGGCCAGGCCAGGCTAGGGCCTAGGCCAGTGCAGGGCCTATGGTCAGGCCCAGGACAGGCCAGGACCAGGGCCAGGGCCAGGGCCAGGGCCAGGGCCAGGCCAGGGCCAGGCCAGGCCAGGCCAGTGCCTAGTGTCATGGTTAGGCCAGAGACAAGAGCAGGACAGAGTGAGGGCCAGGCCAGGCCAGGACAGTGCTAGGCCAAGGCCAGGCCAGGGCCAGGCAGGGCCAGGCAAGGCCTTTAGGCCAGGGCCAGGAAAGAGGCTAGGGCCCAGGACACACAGGCCAGGCCAAGCCAGGCCAGGGCCAGAGCCAGGCCCAGGCCCAGGCCAGGGCCAGGCAGGGCCAGGCAGGGCTGGTGCTGGGGCCAGGGCCTAGGGCAAGGCCAGCCACCACTAGGCCTTACAGGCCAGGCTTAGGCCCAGGCCAGGCCAGGCCAGGGCCAGGTCAGGCCAGGGCCAGGCCAGGCCAGGCCAGGGCCAGGCCAGGCCAGGCCAGGCCAGGGCCAGGCCAGGCCAGGCCAGGCCTCAGGCCAGGCCAGGGGCCAGGCCAGGCCAGGGCCAGGGGCCAGGCCAGGCCAGGCCAGCCAGGGCCAGGCCAGGCCAGGCCAGGCCAGGCCAGGCCAGGCCAGGGCCAGGCCAGGGCAGGCAGGGGCCAGGGCCAGGAGCCAGGCCACCCAGGCCAGGCCAGGAAGCCAGGCCAGGCCAGGCCAGGCCAGGGCCAGGCCAGGCCAGGGCCCAGGCCAGGCCAGGCCAGGCCAGGCCAGGGCCCAGGCCAGGGCCAGGCCAGGGCCCAGGCCCAGGCCCAGGCCAGGCCAGGCCAGGCCAGGGCCAGGCCAGGCCAGGCCCAGGCCAGGCCAGGCCAGGGCCAGGCCAGGCCAGGCCAGGCCAGGCCAGGCCAGGCCAGGCCAGGGCCAGGCCAGGCCAGGCCAGGCCAGGCCAGGGGCCAGGCCAGCCAGGCCAGGCCCAGGCCAGGCCAGGCCCAGGCCAGGACAGGCCAGGCCAGGCCAGGCCAGGCCAGGGCCAGGGCCAGGCCAGGCCAGGCCAGGCCAGGGGGCCAGGGCCAGGCCAGGCCAGGCCAGGCCAGGCCAGGCCAGGCCAGGCCAGGGCCAGGCCAGGCCAGGCCAGGAAGAGGCCAGGCCAGGTCAGGCCAGGCCAGGGCCAGGCCAGGCCAGGCCAGGCCAGGCCAGGCCAGGCCAGGCCAGGGCCAGGCCAGGCCAGGCCAGGGGCCAGGCCAGGCCAGGCCAGGCCAGGCCAGGCCAGGCCAGGCCAGGCCAGGCCAGGCCAGGGCCAGGCCAGGCCAGGCCAGGGCCAGGGCCAGGCCAGGCCCAGGCCAGGCCAGGGCCAGGCCAGGGGCCAGGCCAGGCCAGGCCAGGCCAGGGCCAGGGCAGGCCAGGCCAGGCCAGGCCAGGGCCAGGCCAGGCCAGGCCAGGCCAGGCCAGGCCAGGCCAGGCCAGGGCCAGGCCCAGGCCAGGCCAGGCCAGGCCAGGCCAGGCCAGGCCAGGCCAGGCCAGGCCAGGCCAGGCCAGGCCAGGCCAGGCCAGGCCAGGCCAGGCCAGGCCAGCCAGGGCCAGGCCAGGCCAGGGCCAGGGCAGGCCAGGCCAGGCCAGGCCAGGCCAGGCCAGGCCAGGGCAGGGCCAGGCCAGGCTGAGGCCAGGGCAGGCCAGGCCAGGCCAGGGCCAGGCCAGGCCAGGCCAGGCCAGGGGCCAGGCCAGGGCCAGGCCAGGCCAGGGCCAGGCCAGGCCAGGCCAGGGCCAGGCCAGGCCAGGCCAGGCCAGGCCAGGCCAGGGCTGGGCCAGGGCCAGGGCAGGCCAGGCCAGGCCAGGCCAGGGCCAGCCAGGCTAGGCCAGGCCAGGCCAGGCCAGGGCCAGGCCAGGGCCAGGCCAGGGGCCAGGCCAGGGCCAGGGCCAGGCCCAGGCCAGGCCAGGCCAGTGCCAGGCCAGGCCAGGGCAGGCCAGGCCAGCAGGCCAGGGCAGCCAGTCAGGCCACAGGCCAGGCCAGGGGCAGGCCAGGCCAGGCCAGGGCAGGCCAGGCCAGGCCAGGGCAGGGCCAGGCCAGGCCAGGCCAGGCCAGGGCCAGGCCAGGCCAGGCCAGGCCAGGCCAGGCCAGGCCCAGGCCAGGCCAGGCCAGGCCAGGGCTCAGGCCAGGCCAGGCCAGGCAGGCCAGGCAGGGGGCCAGGGCTGGGGCCAGGGCCAGGCCAGGGCCAGAGGCACAGGCTTAGGGCTAGGCCAGGGCCAGGCCAGGGCCAGGCCAGGGCAGGGCCAGGCCAGGCCAGGCCAGGGCCAGGGCCAGGCCAGGGCCAGGCCAGGCCAGGCCAGGCCAGGGCCAGGCCAGGCCAGGCCAGGCCAGGCCAGGCCAGGCCAGGCCAGGCCTAGGCCAGGCCAGGCCAGGCCAGGGCCAGGCCAGGCCAGGCCAGGGCCAGGCCCAGGCCAGGGCCAGGCCCAGGCCAGGCCAGGCCAGGCCAGGCCAGGCCAGGCCAGGAGCCAGGGCCAGGCCAGGCCCAGGCCAGGCCAGGCCAGGCCCAGGCCAGGCCAGGCCAGGGCCAGGGCCAGGCCTAGGCCAGGCCAGGCCCAGGGCCAGGCCAGGCCAGGCCAGGCCAGGCCAGGCCAGGCCAGGCCAGGCCAGGCCAGGCCCAGGCCAGGCCAGGCCAGGGCCAGGGCCAGGCCAGGCCAGGCCAGGCCAGGCCAGGCCAGGCCAGGCCAGGCCAGGCCAGGGCCAGGCCAGGCCAGGCCAGGCCAGGCCCAGGCCAGGCCAGGCCAGGCCAGGCCAGGCCAGGCCAGGCCAGGCCAGGCCAGGCCAGGCCAGGGCAGGCCAGGCCCACAGCCAGGGCCTAGGCCAGGGCCAGGCCAGGCCAGGCCAGGGCCAGGCCAGGCCAGGCCAGGGCCAGGCCAGGCCAGGGCCAGGGGCCAGGCCAGGCCCAGGCCAGGCCAGGCCAGGCCAGGCCAGGGCCAGGCCAGGGCCAGGCCAGGCCAGGCCAGGCCAGGGCCAGGCCAGGGCAGGGGCCAGGCCAGGGCCAGGGCCACAGGCCAGGCCAGGGCCAGGCCAGGCCAGGGCCAGGCCAGGCCAGGCAGGCCAGGCCAGGGCAGGGCAGGGCCAGGCCAGGCCAGGCCAGGCCAGGCCAGGGCCAGGCCAGGCCAGGCCAGGCCCAGGCCAGGCCAGGCCAGGCCAGGCCAGGCCAGGGCCAGGCCCAGGCCAGGCCAGGCCAGGCCAGGCCAGGCCAGGGGCCAGGCCAGGCCAGGCCAGGCCAGGCCAGGCCCAGGTCAGGCCAGGCCAGGCCAGGCCAGGGCCAGGCCAGGCCAGGCCAGGCCAGGGCCAGGGCCAGGCCAGGGCCAGTGCCAGGGCCAGGCCAGGGCAGGCCAGGGGCCAGGGCCAGGCCAGGCCAGGCCAGGCCAGGCCAGGCCAGGCCAGGTCAGGGCAGGCCCAGGCCAGGCCAGGCCAGGGGCCAGGCCAGGCCAGGGCCAGGCCAGGCCAGGCCAGGCCAGGCTGGGGCCAGGCCAGGGCCAGGCCAGGCCAGGCCAGGCCAGTGCCAGGCCAGGCCAGGCCAGGCCAGGCCAGGCAGGCCAGGCCAGGCCAGGCCAGGCCAGGCCAGGCCAGGCCAGGGCCAGGCCAGGGCCAGGCCAGGGCCAGGCCAGGCCAGGCCAGGGCCAGGGCCAGGCCAGGCCAGGCCAGGCCAGGCCAGGCCAGGCCAGGCCAGGGCCAGGGGCCAGGCCAGGCCAGGGCAGGCAGGCCAGGGCCAGGCTAGGCCAGGCCAGGCCAGGCCAGGCCAGGCCAGGACTAGGCCAGGCCAGGCCAGGCCAGGCCAGGCCAGGCAGGACAGGCCAGGCCAGGCCAGCCAAGAGGCCAGGCCCAGGCCAGGCCAGGCCAGGCCAGGCCAGGCCAGGGCCAGGGCCAGAGGCCAGGCCAGGCTGGGGGCCAGGCCAGGCCAGGCCAGGCCAGGCCAGGCCAGGCCAGGCCCAGGCCAGGCCAGGGCCAGGGCCAGGCCCAGGCCAGGCCAGCTCAGGCCAGGCCAGGGCCAGGCCAGCAGGCCAGGGGCAGGCCAGGCCTAGGCCAGGCCAGGGCCAGGGCCAGGCCAGGCCAGGATCAGGCCAGGCCAGGCCTAGAGGCCAGGCCAGGCCAGGCCAGGCCAGGGCCAGGCCAGGGCCAGGGCCAGGCCAGGCCAGGCCAGGCCAGGCCAGGCCAGGCCAGGCCAGGCCAGGCCAGGCCAGGCCAGGGCAGGGCCAGGCCAGGCCAGGGCCAGGCCTAGGCTAGTGTCATGGCTGGGGCCAGGCCAGGGACTAGGCCAGGCCAGGCCAGGCCTAGGCCTGGGGCCAGGCCAGGCCAGCCAGGCCAGGCCAGGCCTAGGCCAGGCCAGGCCAGGGCCAGGCCAGGCCAGGCCAGGCCAGTGCCAGGCCTGCCAGGCCAGGCCAGGCCAGGCCAGGCCAGGTCAGGCCAGGCCAGGCCAGGTCAGAGGCCAGGGCAGGGGCCAGGGCCAGGCCAGGCCAGAGGCCAGGCCAGGGCCAGGCCAGGCTAGGCCAGGCCAGGCCAGGCCAGGCCAGGGCAGGCCGAGGCCAGGCCAGGCCAGGCCAGAGGCCAGGCCAGGCCAGGCCAGGCCAGGGCCTGGGCCAGGCCAGGCCAGGGTCAGGCCCAGGCCAGGCCAGGGCCAGGCCAGGCCTAGGCCAGGCCAGGGCCAGGCCAGGCCAGGCCAGCAGCCAGGCCAGGCCAGGCCAGGCCAGGGGCCCAGGCCACCTTAGCCTAGGCCAGGCCAGGCCAGGCCAGGCCAGGCCAGGCCAGGCCAGGGCCTGGCCTAGGCCAGGCCAGGCCAGGACAGGCCAGGCCAGGGCCAGGCCAGGCCAGGCCTGGGCCAGGGCCAGGCCAGGGCCATGGCCAGGCTCAGGCCAGGGGCCAGGGCAGGCCAGGCCAGCGGCCAGGCCA
>CAKJTW010000678.1:0-26603 GCA_917880005.1 Nanger dama
CTAGGGTTATGGTTAGGGCTGGACTCGGTCTAGGGTTAGTGTTAGGGTTTGGTGAGTTTTAGTGTTAGCGTTAGGGGTGTGGTAGGGTTAAGTTAGGGTTAGGTTAGGGGGTTGGCGCGGGGGTAGGGTTAAATGAATGCGTGGGTTAGCATTAGAGTTAGGGTTAGGGTTGGGTTGGGGTTACGATTAGGGTTAGTGTTAGGGTTAGGTGTTGGGGTTAGGGTTAGGATTAGGGGTTAGGTTTAAGGTTAGGGTTAGTGTTTGGTTTAGGGTTGGGTTTAGGGTTAGAGTTAGCGTTACTCTTGGGTTTAGGGTTAAAGAGTTTTTAGAGTTAGGGTTGGGGTTAGGGGTTTTGGTTAGGGTTAGTGTTGGGGCTGGGGGTTAGGGTTGGGGTTGGGTTTGGGGTCAAGGTCAGGGTCAGGATCAGAATCAGAGTCAGGTTCAGGTTTTTAGGTTAAGTTTAGCATTAGGGTTAGCGTTAGGGTTAGGGTTAGGGTTCAGGGTTAGGGTTAGGATTCGTGGTTAGGGTTAGGTTAGGTTTAGTGTTGTGGTTGGGAGTTAGGTTTTGGGTTAGGGTTAGGGTGGGGTTGGTGTTGGATTTAGGGTTAGGTTTAGCCTTGAGGTTAGGGTTAGGGTTGGGGTTGATATTAGGATTAGGGTTGAAGTTAGGGTTAGGGTTGGGGTTTGTGTTAGGGTTAGGGTTAGGGTTGGGGGTTAGGGTAAGGATTAAGGGGTTAGGGTTAGGGTTAGGGTTGGGGTAGGATTTAGGTTTGGGGTTGGGGTTAGGGTTGGGATTGGGGTGGGGGATAGGATTAGGGTTGGGGTTAGGGTTAGGGTTAGGTTGGGGTTTGGTTTAGGGTTAGGGTTGGGGTTGGTGTTAGGGTTAGGTTTGGGGTTAGTGTTAGGGTTGAGGTTGGTGTTAGGGGTTAGGGTTGGGGTTAGGGTTAGCTTTGGGGTTGGTGTTAGGATTAGGGTTGGGGTTAGGGGTTGGGGTTGGGGTTAGGGGTTAGTGTTAGGGTTATGTTTAGGGTCAGGGTCAGGGGTCAGGATCAGAGTCAGAGTCAGGTTCAGGTTTTAGGGTTAAGTTTAGCATTAGGGTTAGCGTTAGGGTTAGGTTTAGGGTTGGGTTCAGGGGTTAGGGTTAGGATTCGTGGTTAGGGTTAGGGTTAGGGGGTTAGGGTTGGGTTGGGTTTAGTGTTGTGGTTGGGGTGGGGTTTGGGGATAGGGTTAGGGGTGGGGTTGGGGGTTGGGTTTAGGGGTTAGGTTTAGCGTTGGGGTTAAGGTTAGCGTTGGGGTTGATGTTAGGGTTAGGGTTGAAATTAGGGTTAGGGTTGGGTTTTGTGTTAGGGTTAGGTTTAGTGTTGGGTGTTAGGGTTAGGGTAGGGGTTAGGGTTAGTGTTAGGGTTGGGGTAGGAGTTAGGGAATGGGTTTGGGGTTAGGGTTGGGATTGGGGTGGGGGATAGGGTTGGGGTTGGGGTTAGTGTTGGGGTTAGGGTTAAGGTTAGGGTTAGGGTTGGGTTTAGGGTTAGGGTTGGGGTTGGTGTTACGGTTAGGGTTGGGGTTAGTGTTAGGGTTGAGGTTGGTGTTAGGGTTAGGGTTGGGGTTAGGGTTAGGTTTAGGGTTGGTGTCAGGGTTAGGGTAAGTTTAGGGGTTAGGTTTAGGATTGGGGTTAGCGTTAGTGTTAGTGTTAGGGTTTAGCGTTAGGGTTAGGTTTAGGGTTAGGGTTAGGGTCAGGGTCAGGTTCAGGTCCAGGGTCAGTGTCAGGGTCAGGGTTTAGGGTTAGGGTTGGGTCTAGGGCTAGGGTTATGGTTGGGGCTGGACTCAGTCTAGGGGTTAGTGTTAGGGTTTGGTGAGTTTTAGTGTTAGCGTTAGGGAGTAGGGGTAGGGTTAAGTTAGGGTTAAGGTTAGGGGGTTGGCGTAGGGGTAGGGTTAAATGAATGCGTGGGTTAGCATTAGGGTTAGGGGTTAGGGTTGGGTTAGGGTTACGATTAGGGTTAGTGTTAGGGTTAGGTGTTAGGGTTAGGGTTGGGATTAGGGGTTAGGTTTAGGTTAGGGTTAGTGTTTGGTTTGGGGTTAGGTTTGGGGTTGGGGTTAGCGTTACTCTTGGGTTTAGGGTTAAGAGTTTTAGAGTTAGGGTTAGGGTTAGGGGTTTTGGTTGGGGTTAGTGTTGGGGCTAGGGGTTAGGGTTGGGGTTAGGTTTGGGGTCAAGGTCAGGGTCAGGATCAGAATCAGAGTCAGGTTCAGGTTTTAGGGTTAAGTTTAGCATTGGGGTTAGCGTTAGGGTTAGGGTTAGGGTTCAGGGGTTAGGGTTAGGATTCGTGGTTAGGGTTGGGTTGGGGTTTAGTGTTGTGGTTGGGGTGGGGTTTTGGGTTAGGGTTGGGGTGGGGTTGGTGTTGGATTTGGGGTTAGGTTTGCCTTGAGGTTGGGGTTAGGGTTGGGGGTTGATATTAGGGTTAGGGTTGGGGGTTTGTGTTGGGGTTAGGGGTTAGGGTTAGGGGTTAGGGGTTGGGGTAAGGATTAAGGGTTGGGGTTGGGGTTAGGGTTGGGGTAGGATTTAGGGTTGGGGTTGGGGTTGGGGTTGGGATTGGGGTGGGATAGGATTAGGGTTGGGGTTAGGGTTAGGGTTAGGGTTGGGGTTTGGTTTAGGGTTAGGGTTGGGGTTGGTGTTAGGGTTAGGTTTGGGGGTTAGTGTTAGGGTTGAGGTTGGTGTTAGGGGTTAGGGTTGGGGTTAGGGTTAGCTTTAGGGTTGGTGTTAGGATTAGGGTTAGGGTTAGGGGTTAGGGATAGGGTTAGGGTTAGCGTTAGTGTTGGGGTTTAGCATTGGGGTTAGGCTTAGGGTTAGGGTTGGGGTCAGGGTCAGGTTCAGGTCAGGGTCAGGAGTCAGTGTCAGGGCTTAGGGTTAGGGTTAGGGTTGGGCCTAGGGCTAGGGTTATGGTTAGGGCTGGACTAGGGCTAGGGTTAGGGTTAGAGTTTGGTGAGTTTTAGTGTTAGCCTTAGGGGTAGGGGGTAGGGTTAAGTTAGGGTTAAGGTTAGGGGTTGGGGTAGGGGTAGGGTTAAATGTATGCGTGGGTTAGCATTAGGGTTTGGGTTAGGGTTGGGTTAGAGTTAGGATTAGGGTTAGTGTTAGGGTTGGGTGTTAGTGTTAGGGTTAGGATTAGGGGTTAGGTTTAGGGATAGGGTTAGTGTTTGGTTTAGGGGTTAGGTTTGGGGTTAGAGTTAGCGTTACTCTTGGGTTTAGGGTTAGAAGAGGGTTAGGTTTAGGGTTAGGGTTTAGGGGTTTTGGTTAGGGTTAGTGTTGGGGTTAGGGTTAGTGTTTGGTTTAGGGTTAGGGTTAGGGTTAGGGTTAGTGTTTAGGGTTAGGTTTGGGGTTAGGTTTAGGGGTTAGGGTTAGGATTAGGTTTGGGTTAAATTTAGATTTATGGTTGGGATTAGGGTTGGGGTTAAGGTTAGGATTAGGTTTAGGGTTCAGTTTAGGGTTAGGGTTAGGGTTAGCATTAGGGTTAGGGTCAGGTTTTTGGTTAATCTTAGGGTTAGGGTTAGTGTTCAGGATTAGGGTTAGAGTTCTGGTTTAGAGATAGGGTTTCGAAAAGTGTTAGGTTTAGGGTTAGGGTCGGTTATGGTTAGGGTTAGGTTTAATGCTAAGGCTAAGGCTAGGCCTACGGTTAGGGTTAGTGTTAAGTTTAAGGGTAGGGTTAGGGGTTCTGGTTAGGTTTGGGTTTGGTTTAGGGTTAGCGTTAGGGTTTAGAGTTTAGCGTTATGGCTAGGGTTAGGGTTAGGGCTAGTGCTAGGATTAGATCTGGGGCTAGGGCTAAGGTTAGGGCTTGGGCTTGGGTTAGGGTTAGGGTTAGAGTTGGGTGAGTTTTCCGGTTAACGTTAAGGGTGGGGGTAGGGTTGGGTTAGGTTTTGGGTTAGGGTTAGGTGTAGGGGTAGGTTTGGGTTAGGTTTAGGGTTAAGGGTGGGGGTAGAGGTATGGTTTGGGTTATGTTTAGGTTTAGACGAGTTAGTGTTAGGGTTAGGGTTAGGGTTAGGGTTAGGGTTCAGTGTTAGGTTTTGAGCTAAGGTTAGGGGTTAGGGTTAAGGTTATTGTTAGTGTTAGGGGTTAGGGTTAGTGTTTAGGGTCAGATTGAGGGTAGGGATCAGGGTTTTGGGAAAGGGGTTAGGGTTAGGGTTAAGGGTAGGGTTAGGGATTGAGGTTAGGGTTACGGTTAGGTTAAGGTTGGGTTAGCATTAGGGTTAGGGTTAATGCTAGGGCTAAATTCTAACCCTTTCACTAACCTTAACCCAATCCTAACCCTAACCCAAACCCCAACAGATACCCCTACACCTATCCCTACCCCTACCCCTACCCCAACACTAAACCTTAAAACTTAACCCAAAACCTAACCCAACTCTAACCCTAACCCTAATCCTTGCCCTCTCCCTAGGCCTAACAATAACCCTAACCCTATCCCTATACCCTGAACCCTAACCGTAACCCTATCCCTATCCCTGAACCTACCTAACCGTAACCTACCCTAACCCTACCCCTACACCTACCCCCTAAACCCTAACCCTAACACTGAGACAAACCCTAACCATAAGCCCTAACCTTAACCCATAACCATAAACCTTAAACCTTAACCCAAACCCAACTCTAACCCTAACCCAAACCCTAACCCTAACCCTTACCACTAATCCAATGAACCCTGGCCTAACCCCTATCACTAAACCCTAATCTCTAACCCTACAACCTAACCCTAACCATAATCCAAACCTTTCCTTAACCCCCTATCTTAACCCTAGCCCTAACCACAACCCCAACCCTAACCCTAAACATACCTAACTCTAACCTAACCCTAACTCTAACCCTATTCTAACCATAACCCTAAAACTAAATCTCTTCTAACCCTAACTCTAACAGTAACGCTAACCCTAATCCTATCCCTAACCCCAAACCGAACCCTAAACCTAAACCTACCTAAGTCTCACCCTATCCCTAACCGTAAATCAAAGCCCAACCCCTAACATTAACACTAACACTAACCCTATCCCTAACCCTACCCTAACCCTAACCCCTAACCTAGCCCTAGCCCTAACCCTAGCACTAGCCCTATCCTAACCCTATCCTTAGGCCTAACCCAGCCCTACATTCAACCTTAACCCTAAACCCTAAATGCTAACCTAACACAAACCCTAACCCTAAACCCAACCCTAACACAAACCCTAATCCTAACCGCAACCCATACCCCTACCCTTACTCCTACCCTAACCCTACTCCTAACCAAACCCTAACCCTAACCCTAACACTAAACCTAACCTAACACTAACGCTAAACCTAATCCTAACCCTAACCCTAACCCCAACCTAACACTAACATTAACCCAAACCCTAACTCTAACTCAAAAAACCTAACCCTAACCTAACCCTAACCCTACACCTAACCCTAGCCTGGCCAGCCGTAGCCCTACCCCAAGCACTAGCCCTAGACCTAACCCTTTCTTTTAGGCCTAACCCTACTTCTACCTTTAACCCTAATGCTAAACCCTAAAACTCTAACCCTAAGACTAACCAGAACCCTAACCCTAACCCTAACCCCCAACCCCTACCCTTACCCATACCCCTACCATTAACCCTAACCCAACCCTATCCCTAACCCTAATGCTAACTGTAACACTAACCATTACCCTAAATCTAACCCTAACCCAAACCCCAACCCATACTCTTACCACTAACCCTGCCCCTAACCCTAACCCCCTAACCCTAACCCTGAACCAAACCTTAAACCTAAACCCTGAACCTAAACCTAATCCCAACCCCAAACCCTACCCCTAAACCGTTCCCTAACCCTAACCTTAACCTAACCCTATTCTAACCCTAACCCTAAACCGAAACCTCTTCTGACCCTATCCCTAACCATACCGTAACCCCAACTCCTAACCCTAACCTAGCCTCAGCACTAGCACTAGCCCTAGGCCCAACTTTACCCTTGGCTTTAACCCCTAACCCTATTCTTAACCCTAACTCTAAACCCTAAACCCTAACGCTAACCCTAACCCCTGATCCTAACCCCAACCCCAACCTAACACTAACCATACACTAACCCTAAACCTAACCCTAACCTAACCCTAATGCTATCCTAACACTAACCCTAATCCTAACCATAACCCCTAACCCCAACCCTAACACTAACCATAACCTAACACTAA
This sequence comes from Nanger dama, assembly GCA_917880005.1. Taxonomy (NCBI): domain Eukaryota; kingdom Metazoa; phylum Chordata; class Mammalia; order Artiodactyla; family Bovidae; genus Nanger; species Nanger dama. The sequence goes on from CAKJTW010000678.1 coordinate 6,186, forward strand.
CCCTAATCCTAACCCTAATCATAACCCTAAATCTAACACTAACCCTAACCCTAATCTAACCCTAGCACTAACCCTAAATTCCTAACCCTAACATTAACCTTAATTCAATCCTAACCCTAACCCTAACTCCAACCCATACCCGTACCCCTACCCCTTCCCTAACCCCAAACCCTAACCCTAACCCTAGCCCCTAATTCTGACACTCACCTTAATCCTAACAGTAAACCCTAACACTATCCCTAACCTAACCCCTAACCCTAATAAACTAAACCTAACCATAAATTTATTCTAATGCTAACCCTAAAATTAAAGCTCTTCTACAATCAATCTAACAGTAACGCTAACCCTAACCCTAACCCTAACCGGCAACCACAACCCTAACACTAACCGCACCTAACCCTAACACTAACCCTAACCCTATGGTAACCGTAACCCTAAACCTAATCCTCTTCTAACCCTAACCCTAACAGTAATGCTAAACCTAATCCTATCCCTAACCCCACCCCAACACTAAACTTAAACCTACCCTAACCCTAAACCTAACATGACCCTAAACATAATCCACCCCTAACCCTAACCCTTAGCTTAACCTCTAACCCTAACCCTAAACCTTACCCTAAACGAAGCCTCTTCTAACCTTAACCCTAAGAGTAATGCTAACCCTAACCCTAACCCTACCCTAACCCCAACCCATACCCTTACCGGTACCCCTACCCCTACCCTTAGCTTCCAAAACAACCTAACCCTAACCATAACCCTAACGCTAACCCTTTCCTCAATCTTAAAACTAACCTAACTCTAACACTAACACTAACCTAACCCTAACCCTAACCCTAAACCTAACCTAACCCTAACCCAACCCTAACCCTAACCCTAACCAAGCCCCAACACATACCTCTACCCCTACCCCTAACCATAAACCCTAAACCTAACCTAAACCTAATCCTAAGCCTGACCCCTAACCCTAACCCTAAATTATACCCTAAACCGAAACCTCTTCTAACCCTAAACCTAAGAGTAATGCTAACCCTAATCCTAACCCTAAACCAACCCCCAACCCCAACCCCAACCCTAACCCTAACCGTACCCTAACCCTAACCCTACCCCTAACCTTATTCTAACCCTAACCCTAAACCAAAACCTCTTAGAACCCTAACCCTAACCGTACTCTAACCCTAACCCCTAAACCTAATCCTATGCCTAAACCCAACCCCAACCCTAAGCCTATACTTACCCTAAAAATAAACCTAAACCTACCCTAACCCTAACACCTAACCTTACCCATACCCCCTACCCCTAACCCTAACTCAACACTAACCCTAACCCTAATGCTAACTGTAACACTAACCATTACCCTAAATCTAACCCTAACCCTAACCCAAACCCAAACCAATACTCTTACCACTAAACCTACCATTAACCCTAACACCTAAACCTAACCCCTGAACCAAATCCTAACCCTAAACCCTAAACCTAACCCTAACCCCAACCCTACCCCTAAACCGTTCCCTAACACTAACCCTAACCCTAACCTTAACCCTAACCCTATTCTAACTCTAACCCTAAACCGAAACCTCTTCTGACCCTAACCCTAACCGTACCCTAACCTAACCCTAATCTATCCCTAATCCCAACCCCACCCCTAACCCAAACAGTACCTTAAACCTAACCCTTACCCTAACCCTAGTCTTAGCACTAGCACTAGCCCCTAGGCCTAACCTAACCCTCGGCCTAACCCTAATTCTATTGTTAACCCTAACTCTAAAACCTAAGCCCTAAGCCTAACCCTAACCCCTGACCCTAACCCCAACCCTAACCCTAACTGCACACTAATCCTAAATCTAAACACAAACCCTAACCCTAATGATAAACCTAACACTAACCCTAATCCTAACCCAACCCTAACCTAACCCCAACCCTAACATAAACCCTAACCCTAACCCTAACCTAAAATCAACCCTAACCCTAACCCTAACATAACCTAGCACTAACCCTAAATTCTAACCCTAACACTAACCTTAATCCAATCCTAACCCTAACCCTAACTCCAACCCATACCCCTACCCCTACCCCTTCCCCTAACTCCTAACCCTAACCCCTAACCCTAGTCCCTAATTCTGACACTCAACTTAATTCCAAAACTAAACCCTAACACTATTCTAACCTATCCCTAACCCTAATAAACTAAACCTAATCCTAACTTTATTCTAATGCTAACCCTAAACCTAAAGCTCTTCTACACTCAACCTAACAGTAACGCTAACCTAAACCTAACCCTAACCCCAAACCCAACACTAACCTAACCCTAAACCTAAAGCCTAACCCCTAACCCTAACCCTAAAGCCTAACCCTTACACTAACCCTAGCTTGAGCCCTAGTCCTAGCCCTAGCACTAGGACTAGCCCTAGACTTATTCCCTAAACCTAGCCCCTAACCCAAACCCAACTTAACCCTAACCACAACCCATAACCTTACTCTTAATCCTAACACTAACCCTAACCCTAACCCTAATCTTAACAACTAACACCTACCTTAACCCTAACCCTAACACTAAACCTAAACACTAATCCTAACCCTAACCCTAAACCCTAATCGTAAACCTAACCCTAACCACTGATGCTACCCTAACACATAACCCTAACCCTAACTCTAACCTTAAACATAACCGTAAACCTACCACAATCCCTAAGCCTAACTCCTAACCCTAACTCTGTCTAAACCTACCCATAACCCTAACCCTATCCCTACCCCTAACCCTAACCCAACTCTAACCCTAAACCTAACTCTAACCACAACCCCTAACCCCACCCCTAATACTAACACTAACCCTAACCCTAACCCTAGCACTATCCCTAACCCTAACCCTAAACACTAACCCTAACCCTAACCATAACCCAACCTTAACCCTAACCCTAAGCCTAACACCTAACCCTAACCCTAAACCTTACAATAAACTGAAACGACTTCTAACCCTAACCCTAAGAGTAATGCTAACCCTAACACTAACCCTTACCACAACCCCAACACCAACCCTAACCCTAACTGTACCCTAACCCTAATCCTATCCCTAACCCCTACCCCAACCCTAAACCTATACCTACCCTTACCATAAACCTAACCCTAACCCTAACCCATACCCTTACACATACCCTACACCTAACCCTAACCCAACCCTTTCCCTAACCTAACGCTAACCGTAACACTAACCATTACCCTAATCTAACCCCTAACCCTAACCCTAACACAAACCCCAACCCATACTCCTACCACTAACACTACCTCTACCCCTAACCCCTAACCCTAACCCCTGAACCAAACCCTAACCCTAAACTCTAAACCTAACCCTAACCACAACCCCAACCCTACCCCTAACCATCCCTAACCCTAACCCTAACTTTAACCCTAACACTATTCTAACCCTAATCATAAACCAAAACCTCTTCTGACCCTAACCCTAAGCGTACCCTAACCCTAACCTTAACCCTAATCCTTTCCCTCACCCCAACCCCAACCCTACCCCTAACCGTACGCTAACCCTAACCCTAATCCTAGCCTTAGCACTAGCACTAGCCCTAGGCCTAAACCTATCCCTCGGCCTAACCTAACCCTAACCCTAACCCTAAAACTAATCCTAACCCTAACCTAATCCTAATACTAACCCTAAATTTTAACCCTTTCACTAACTCTAACCCAATCCTAAACCTAACCCTAACTCCAACCCATACCTCTACCCATACCCCTACTCCTAACCCCTAAACCTAACCTCCTTGCCCCTAATCCTAACACTAACCCCTAAACCTAAAACCAAACCCTAACCCTAACCCTATCCCTAACCTAACCCTAACCCTAATACCCCAAACCTAACCCTAACTTTATTCTAGCGCTAACCCTAAAACCTAAACCTCTTTCTACACTCAACCTAACAGTAACGCTAACCCTAACCCCTAACCTAACACCAAACTCAACCCTAACCCTAAACCCTAACCCTAACACTAACCCTAAACCCTTACCCTTAAACTAACCATGGCCAGAGACCTGGCCCTAGCCCTAGCCCTAGGACTAGCCCTAACCCTATTCCTAACTCTAGCTCTAACCCTAACCCCAACCCCTACACTAACCCAAACACTTACACTAACCCTAACCCAAGCCCAAGCTCTGGCCCTAACCCTAGCCCTAACCCTAACCCTTACCCTAAGCCTAAACACCAAACCCTAAACCCTAACCCAATCCTAACACTCAAATCTAACACTAAAGAAAAACATCAACCCCTACCCAGCCCCTACCCTTAACCCTAACCCAACCCTAACCCTAACTGTAACCTTATCCCTTACCCTAACTCTATCACTAAACCCTAAACTCTAACACTAACACTAACCCCTAACCCTAAACACAAACCCTAACCCTAATCCTACCCCAAACCTAAACCTAACCATAATCCTAACCCCATCCCATTCCCGACCACTACCCATGCACCGAACCCAACGCTAAACCCTAACCTAACCCTAACCCTAACCATAATCCCTACCCTAACACAAACCTTAACACTAACCCTAAACCCTACCCTAACACTAACCCTAAACCCTAACCCTAACCCTAAACCTAAACCTCTTCCAATCCTAACCCTAACAGTAATGCTAACCCTAATCCTACCCCTAACTCCAACCCCAACACTAAACCTAAACCTAACCTCAACCCCTGGCCTGACCCTAACACTAACACTAAATGTGACCCTAACCATAACCCTATCCCTAACCCTAACCCTAACTCTAACCCTAACACTAATCCTAACCCTAACCCCAACCTAATAACCCTAACCCTAAACCCTAACCCTAACACTAACCCTAACCCAACCCCAACCAAAATCTAAACCAACCCATACCCCACCCCAACCCCCTTACCCATAACCCCTAACCTTAACTCTAACCCTATCAATAAACCCTAATCCTCACCCTGACCCTAACCCTAAACCCTAACCCTAATCCTAATCCTAAACCTAACTCCAACCCAACCCCAACCGTAACCCTAACCCCTCCCTAACACTAACCCTAACCCTAGTCTAACCCTAACCCTAAACCTATCCCTACCCCCTAACCCTATCCCTCCCCTAAACCTAACCCAACCCTAACCTAAATCGCTAACCATAACCCTAAACATATGCATAACCCTAAACCTACCCCCCTTATCCTAACACTAATCCTAACCCTAACCCTAACACTAAACCCTCAAACCTAACCCTGACCCTAACCCTAAACACTAACCCTAACCTTAACTATAACACAAACGTAACCATAAACCTAACCCTAACCCCTAATGTTAACCCTAACTTTAACCCCAACACCAACCCTAATACTAACCATACCCTAACTTTAACCTAACCCTAACCCTAAGCCTCTTCTAACCCTAAACCAACCCCAAACCTCTTCTAACCCCCAACCCTAGCAGTAACGCTAATCCTAATCCAATCTCTAACCCCAACTCCAACCCTAAACCTAAACCCTACACTAAGCCTAACCCTAAACCTAACCATAAACCTAACGCCAACCCTAACACTAACACTAACACTTACCCTATCCCTAACTCTAAAAACTAACCCTAACCCTAAACCTAAACCCTAACCCTAACCCTAAACCTAGTCTAGCCCTAGCCCCCCCCCTCTATCATTAGCCCTTGGCCTAACCCTATCCTAGGTCTAACCCTACACCTACCCTTAACTTGAATCCAAACACTAAACTCTAACCCTAAAACTAACCTTAACCCTAACCCAACCCTAACCCAAAACCTAACCCTAAACGCAACCCATACACCTACCCTTACCCCTACCCCTAACCCTAACCTATCAAAACCCTAACCCTAACTCCTAACGCTAACCTAACACTAACCCTAACCCTAACACTAACCCTAAACCTAATCCTAACCCTAACCCTAACCCCAACCCTAACACTAACCTAACACTAACACAAACCCTATCCCTAACTGCAACCTTAAACCCCAACCCCAACACTAACCCTAACCGTACCCTAACTCTAACCTAACCCTAACCCTATTCTAACCCTAACCCTAAACCTAAACCTCTTCTAACTCTAACCCTAACAGTAACGCTAACCCTCATCATATCCCTAACCCCAACCCCAACCTAAACCTAAACCTACCATAACCCTAAACCTAACCCTAACACTGACAGTAATCCTAACCTAACCATAATTCCTAAAACCTAACCTAACCCTAACCCAACCCCTAAACCCTAACCATAACCCTAGTGTTAGCCCTTAGCCCTAGCCCTAGAATTAGCACTAGCCCTAGGGCTCAACAGTATCCTTAGGCCTAACACTACCCCTAACAATGCCTAACCCTAAACCTTAAACCCTAACCCTAAAACTAACCCTAACCCAACCAACCCTAACCCTAACCCTAACCCCCAACCCATACCCATCCCTACCCCTGCCCCACCACCAACCTAAACCCTAACGCTAACCCTAATACTAAACCTAACACCCACCCTAAACCTGAATCCTAACCCTAACCCCAACCCAAACCCCTAACATTAACCCTAACCCCAACAGTAACCCTACCCCACCCCACACCCTAAGAGCCTAACCCTGAACCCTAAACCCTGGGCTAACACAAAAACCTAATCCCCACCCTAACCCCAACCCTAACACTAACCCTAACACTAGCACTATACGTATCTACCCAAACCCCCCCTAACCCTAAAACCTAACCCCCTCCCTAACCCCAACCCCTAACCTCACGCTAACACTAACCCTAAACCTCCTAACCCTAAAACTAACCCTAAACCAATTCTAAACCTAAACCTAAAGTCCAACCATACACCCACCCCTACACTTATCCCCCAACCCTAACCCTAACCAATTCCTATACCGTAATCCCCCTAACCCTATCCTAACCCTAAACACTAACCTTAACCTTAACCATAACACAAAAATAACCCTAACCCAAACTCCACTAACCACTAACCGTAACCCTAACCCCTATCCCTAAACCTAATCCCTAACACCTCCCTAACCCTAAACCTAACTATAACCCTAACCCTAACTCCAACCCATACCACCCTCTAACCCCTAAACCTAAACCTATCCCTAACCCCTAATGCCTAACCCTAACCCTAACCCTAAACACTAACCCCAACCCTAAACATAACCCAAACATAACCCAACCCCTAACCCCTAACCCTAACCCCCATCCGGCAACCCAAAAGCTAACCATCCCTAATGCTCAACCTAACCCTAACTCCCTAACCCTTTTCTAACCCCTAACCCTAACCCTAACTCTTCTAACCCTAACGCTAACAGTAACGCTAAACCTTAATCCCTATCCTAACCCCCAACCCCCAACCCTAAACCTAAACACACCCTACCCCTAAACCTAACCATAACACTAACACTAACCCTAATCCTAACACTAACTCCTAAAACCTAACCTTAACCCTTAACCCTAACCCTAACCCTAACCCTAACTCCGGTAGCCCTAGACGGAGCCCTAGCCCCAGCCCCCAGCACTAAGCTCACCCTAACCCTATCCTGCCACGTAACCCTACACCCTACCATGAATCCTAACCCAAACCCTAAAACTAACCCAAACTTTTACCAACCCTAAACCTAACCTCAATACTAACCCAAATCAATACCCCCTACCCCCTACACCTAACCCTAACCAAACCCTACCATAAACCTAACTAACCTTACACCCTTAACCCCTAAACCCAACACTAAAACTAACCTAACACTAATACCTTAACCGAAACACTAACCCTAACCCTAACCCCTAACACCAACCCTAACCCCTAACCCCTAACCCAGGCCCTAAAACCAAACACCAACCTGAAACCATAACCAATCCCTAACCCTAACCCTGAACCCTAACCCTAACACTAACCCTAACCCAATCCTAACCCTAACCCTAACTCCAACCCATGCCTCTACCCCCTACCCCTATCCCTAACACTAACCCCAGCCTTATTCCCAAACCCTAATCCTTAACCCTAACCCTAACCCAAAACACTAACCCTAACCCTACTCCCAAACCTAACCATAACCCCCTAACCCCCAACCCTAAACCTACCCCTAACCCTAAACCTAACCCTAACTCCTACCCATTACCCTGCCCTACCCCTGCCCTTCCCCTAACCCTAACCCTATCCCCCAAACACTTATCCCTAACCCTAACCCTAAAAGGACTAACCCTAACCCTAAACATAACCCAAACCTAACCCTAACCCCCCCACCTAACCTAACCCTAACCCCAACCCCAACCCCAACCCTAACTGCACCCCAATACTAACCTAACTGTAACTCTAACACTATTCTAACCCTAACTCTAAATCTAAACCTCTTCTAGCCTTAAAACTAACTGTAACACTAACCGTAATTCATCCGAAACCCCCAACCCCAACCCTAAACCTAAATCTACACTAACCTTAACCCCAACCCCAACCCCTAAACACTAACACTAACCATAACCTAAACCCTAACCCCTAACCCTGAACACTAGCCCTAACCCTAACCGTAACCCCAAACCTAAACCCAAACCCTAACCCCTAACCCTAATCCTAACCCCTGTGCCAAACCCCAACCCTAACCTAACCCTAACCTAACACTAAAGGTAACCAAAACCCTAACACTGAACCCCCCTTACACTAACCCAAGCCCTAGCCCTAACCTCTCCCTAGCCCTAACCCTAACACTAACCCTATCCCTAAACCATGAACCCCTAACCCTAAATCTAACCAAACCCCAACACATACCCCTACCTCTAACCCTACCCCACCCCTAACCCCTAACCCAAACCATGACACAAACTAACCCTAAACCTTAACCCTAACCCTAACACTAACCCTAACCCACACCTAACCTAACCCTAACTCCAACCCAAGCCCCACCCCTACCCCTACCCCTAACACTAACCTAAACCTATTCCTAAATCCTAATCCCTAACCCTAACTCTAAACCAAAACACTAACCCTAACCCTAACCATAACCCAAATCTAAGTCTAACCCTAACCCCAATCCCTAACCCTAACCCTAACCCTAAACCTTAAAGCTAACACTAACCCCTAACGCAACTCTAACCCTAACCCTAACCCCCTAAACCTATCTCCACTCTAACTCTATCATGAAACCATAAACCCTAACACTAACCTCACGCTAAACGCTAACCATAACCCAATCCTTACACCACCCTAAACTTAACTGTAACCCTAACCCAACCCATTCCCCTACTCCTACCCCCAACCCGAACCATAACCCCAACCTAACCGCAACCCTAACCCTCTAATTTTAACACAAGCCATAACTCTAACACCAAACCCTAACCCTAACACTAACCCTAACACTAACGTTAATCTTAACCTCAACCCTAACCGTAACCCCAAACCTAACCCCTAACCCCAACCCTAACATTAACCCTAACACTAACACTAACCCCTATCATAACCCTAAACCTAAACCCTAACCTAACCCTAACCCTAGCCTGACCTCTAGCCATAGCATTAGCACTAGCCCTAGGCCTAACCCCTATCCTTAAGCCCAACGCTAAGGCTACCCCTTAACCCTAACCCTAAACCCTAACCCCTAACCCTAAAACTAACCCCACTCCTAACCCAACCCTAACCAAACCATAACTCTAACTCAACCCATACCCCCTACCCTACCCCCTTACCGCTAACTGTAACCCAAACCCTAACCCTAACCCTAACCATAACACTAACGCTAACCCTAACCCTAAACCTAATCCTAACCTAAACCTAAACCCATCCCCCAACCCCAACCCTAACACTAACCCTATCCCCCTAACCCATCCCTAACCCTAACCCTAAACCCTAACCCTAACCCTAACCTAAAAATAACCCTAACCCTACTTCAGCCCTAGCTCCCTACCTAGCACTAGCCGTAGTCCTAACTTATCTACCCCCTTGAACCCGACCCCCCCCTACCCCCAACCCTAAATCTAAACCCCTAAACCTCTAACCATAAATTTAACCCATAACCCCTACCCAAACCTAACCCCAAAACCTAACCCTAACCGACTACCCACTAACCCCACTTACCCCAACCCCTACCCCTACCCCCTAACCCCAACCCTAACACCAACCCTACCCCTAACTCTATTTTAACCCTTGCCCTAAACCTAAACCTACCCTAAACCCAAAACCTAACCCTAACCGCAACACATACACCTACCCTTACCCCTACCCCTACTCCAACTCTACCAAACCCCTAACCCTAACCCCTACTGCTAAACCTAACACTAAACCAAAAATTACACTAACCCTAAACCTAATCCCAACCCTAACCCCAATCCTAACACTAACCCTAACACTAACCCCCACTAAACCTAACCCTAAACCCTAACCATAACCCTAACCCTAACCATAACTCATCTAACCCTAACCCTAAACCCACACCTACCCCAAACCCTATCCCTATCCCTAACCCTAACACAACCCTAAACCATAACACCTAGCCCGGAAACCTAACTCCTAAGTCCTAACACCAACCCCTCTAAAGCATTCCCCTTACCCCTAACACTACCCTTAATCCCCTAACCCTAACCCCTACCACCCTATCCAGGGAAACCCTAATCCATAACCTTAACCCTGACCTAAACTAACACTAACCCTTATACACCTATACCTAACCCCAACCCATAACCCAACCCTAACCCCAACCCCATCCCTAACCCTAACAGTACCCTAACTGTAACCTAACCCTAACCCTATCCCTAACTCTAACCCTAACCCTAACCCTAAAGTTAACCCTCACCCAAACCCTAACACTAACCCTAACTCCTAACACTAACACTAACCCCTAACCCTAACCATAAACCCTAACCCTAACCCTAAACTCTAAACCTCACCCTAACACTAACACTAACCCCTAACCCTAACCCTAAGCCTAAACCCCAACCCCGTAACCCTAAACCTAAACACTAACCCTCACACCCTATCTAAAACCTTGAAACCTAACCCTAACCCCTAAACCCAACCCCAACCCTAACCCTAACCCAAACCCCATCACAGGCACAACCCCTAACCCTAACCCTAACCCTAACCCTAAACCTGACCCAAACCTAACCCCAAACCCTAACCCTAACCCTATACCTTAAACCATAACCCTAACCCTAACCCTAACCCAACCCCTAACCCTAACCCTAACCCTAACCCGGCCCTTACCCTAACTTTATCACTAAACCCTAAACCCTAACACTAACCCTAACCCTAAACACTAACACTAACCCATAATCCTTATACAACAATAAAATTAATCATAACCCTAACCCCAACCCATTCCCCTACCCCTACCCCAACCCAGAACCTAACCATAACCGTAATTCCTAAACTAACCCTAACCCCTAACCCTAAACCTAACCCAAACCCCACCAAACCTAACTCTAACCCCAACCCTAAACTAACTGTACCCCCCAACCCCTAACACTAACCCTAACCTTATTGTAACCGTAATCCTAAACCTAACCCTCAACTAACCCTAACCTTAACTGTAACACTAACTCTAATCCTATCCCTAAACCCAACCCACAACACTAAACTTAAAACCTACCCTAACCCTAACCCTAACCCAAACGGCCTAACCCTAACCCCAACCCTAACACTAACCCTATACCTAACCCTAACCCTAAACCCTAAACATAACACTAACCCTAACCCTAACCCTAACCATAATTCCTCTAACCCGAACCCTAAACCTATACCTTCCCTAACCCTATCCCTATCCCTAACCCTAACACAACCCTAACCATAACCTAAGCCCAAACCCTAACCCTAACTCCTCAACACTAACCCTAAAACATTCCCTAACCCTAACCTCTACCCTTATCCTAACCATAACCCTAACCCTAACCCTTCCCCGTAAACTCCCTAATCCATAACCATCAACCCTGACCCCAACCGTAAACACTAACCCTAACCCTTACCATAACCCATACCTAACACTAACCCATAACCCTAACCCTAACCCCCAACCCTCCATCCCTAACCCTAACTGTACCCTAACTGTAACCTAACTCTAACCCTATCCCTAACTCTAACCCTAAGCCAACCCTAAAGTTAAGCAACCCCCTTCCTAACCCTAACACTAACCCTAACTCCTAACACTAACACTAACCCTAACCCTAACCCTACCTAAACACTAACCCTAACCCTAAACTCCAACCTCACCCTAACACTAATACTAACCCCTAACCCGAACCCTGGGGCCTAAACCCCTAACGTAACCCTAACCCTAAACCCTATCTAACCCTAACCCCCCACAACCCTGAAACCTAACCCCGGGCGCGAGCCCTGCCCCTAACCCCTAGCCCAAACCTGACCCAAACCCTAAACAACCCAAACCTTAAAAACCATAACCCTAACCCCTAACCCAACCCAACCTAACCCTAACCCTAACCCCAACCCTATCCTCACCCTAACTTTATCACTGAACCTCAAACCCTAACACTAATCCTAACCCTAAACACTAACATTAATCCTAATCCTTTCACAACAATAAACTAACCGTAACCCTAACCCCAACCCATTCCCTACCCCTACCCCTGCCCCGAACCTTAACCATAACCGTAACCCCTAAACCAATCCTAAACCTAACCCATAACCTAAACAAACCCTAACCCATAACCTTAATCAAACCCTAACCCATAACCCTAACCTAACCCTAACCCCAACCCTAACACTAACCAATATCTTAACCCTAACACTAACCCCTAACCCTTTGGTAACCGTAATCCCAAACCTAATCCTCAACTAACCCTACCCTAACTGTAACACTAACCCCTAATCCTATCCCCCTAAACCCAACCCCAACACTAAACTAGAAACCTACCCTAACCCTAAACCTAACACTAACCCTAACCATAACCCAACCCTAACCCTAACACTAAGCCTAACCCTAACCCTAACCCTAAATCTACCCTAAACAAAAGCTCTTCTAACCCTAACCCTAAGAGTAATGCTAACCCTAACCCTAACCCTACCCTAACCCCAACCCATACCCTTACCGTTACCCCTACCCCCACACACCCAACCACAAAAACAACCTAACCCTAACCCAACACTTAACAAATACTACTACCCCTACCCCTAACCCTAAACCCCTAAACCCTAACCCTAACTGAAACCCTGCCCAACCCCAACCCTAAGCCTAAATCAAACCCTTCAAACCAAACCTCTTCTAACCCTAAGCCTAAGAGTAATGCTAAACCTAACCCTAACCCCAACCCCAACCACAGCCCTAATCCTAACCGCACCCTAACCCTAATCCTGTCTCTAACCCTATTATAACCCTAACCCTAAACCGAATGTCTTTGAACCCCAACCCCAACCGTACTCTCCCTAACCCCAACCCTAACCCTAACCCTAATCCTATCCCTAACTCCAACCCCAACCCCTAAACATATACCTACCCTAACCATGAACCTAACCCCTAACCTTAACGCTAAAACCCCACACCCCCTACCCCTACCCCTACCCCTAACCCAACCCCTATCCGTAACCCTAATGCTAACTGTAACAGCAACCATTACCCTAACCCTGACCCTAACCCTAACCTTAACCCAAACCCCAACCCATACTCCTTCCACTAACCTACCCCTACCCCCTCACTCCTAACCCTAACCCCTGAACCAAATCCAACCCCAAACCCTAAACCTAACCCTAACCTCAACCCCAACACTACCCCCTAACTGTACCCTAACCCTAACCCCTAACCTACCCCTAATTCTAACCCAGAACTCCTAAACTGAAACCCTCTTCTGACCCTAACCCTAATCGTATACCCTAACCCTAACACTAATCCTATCCTAACCCCAAACCCAACTCTACCCCTAACCGTACCCTAACATTAACCCCTTACCCTAACCCTGTCCTTAGCACTAGCACTAGCCCTAGGCCTAACCCTATCCCTCGGCCTAACCCTAACCCTATACTTAACCCTAACTCCACAACCCTAAACCCTAACCCCAACCCTAACCCTAGCCCTAAACCCAACCCTATCCCTAACACAACCCTAACCTAACCCTAACTCTATCTCTCACCCATTCCCTAAAGCATAAACCCTAACCTTACCCTAAAACACTAACACTAAACCTAACGCTAGAGCTAACCCCCAATGCCAACCCGAACCCTAACCCTACCCTAACCCTAAACTTAACCCCAACCCTAACATTAACCCCTAAACCCTAACCCCTAAAACCTAGCCCCTAGCACTAGCCCTAGCTCTAATTCTATCCCAGCCCTAACCCTAACCCGAAACCAAACCTAACCCCAACTCCAAACCCTACCCCTAACCCTAACCCTAAACTTAACCCTAACCCTATACTAACCCTAACCCTAAATCTAAACTCTTATAACCCTAACCCTAACAGAAACCTTAACCCTGACCCTAACCCCTAAACCCAACCCCAACCCTAACCCTAAACCTAACCCTAACCCTAACACTAAGCCCAACCCTAACCCAACACTAACACAAACCCTAACCCTAACCCTAAATCTAACACTAACCTTAATCCTAACACTAACCCCACACCCTAATGCTAACCCTAACCCTAAAGCCTAACCCTAACACTAACCCTAACCATAAACTCTACACCCTAACCCTAACCCTCACCCTAACCTAACCCTAAATCCTAAACCCAAACTCCAACCCCAACCCTAAACCTAACCCTAACGTTAACCTTAACACTAAACTCTACACCCTAACCCTAACCCAAACTTAACCATAATCCTAACCCCAACCACAAGTCCTAGCCCTACCTCTACCCCTACCCCCTCCCTAAACTTAACCCTATATCTGACCCTAACTCTAGCCCTAGCACTATCCCTAGCTCTAACCCTATCCCTAGACCTAACCCTAACACTAACCCTAACCCCAGCCATACCCCTTCCCCTACCACTACCCCTACTTCTACACGTAACCCTAACCCATAACCTTAACCCTAATCCCAGCCCTAAACCTATCCCTAACCCTAACCCTAAGCCTCAAACCCTAAAACATAACACTAACGATAACCTTAACCCTAACCCTAACCCTAAATCTAAACCCAAAACCTAAACCTAACCCTAAACACTAACCCCAACCCTAACCTTAGTCCTAGCCGTAGCCCTAGCCCTAGTACTAGCCCCTTGCCCTAACAGTAGCCCTAGCCCTAACCCTAAACATAACCATAACCATAACATTAAACCCTAAACGCTAACCTCACCCTAAACCCTATACCCTAACCTAACCCTAACTCAAACACTAACCCAACCCTATCCGTAAGAGTAACCCTACACCCAAACTGTACCCCTACCCCTTACCTTACCCATAACACTAACCCGAGCACAACCCTAACCCAATCCATAACCCTAACCCTATCCCTAAACCCTAAACCTTAACCCTAACCCTAACTCTAAACACTTACCCTAACCCTAATGCTAACACAATCCTAACCCTAATGCTAACCCTACCTGTAACCACCAATAATAACACTAACCCCTAATAATAACTCTAAACCCTAGCCCTAACCGTAACCTTATTCTAACCCTAACCCCAAACCTAAACCTCTTCTAACCCACCCTAACAGTAACACTAACCCTAAACTAACTATAACCCCAACCACAGCCCAAACCCTAACCCAACCCTAACAATATCCCTAACACTAACCCTATCCCTAAACTCTATTACTCACCCTAACCATAACAACCAACCCTAACCCCTTACCGTAACCCCTAATCATAACTGTAACCCTAATTCTAACCCTAACTCCTACTCCTAAGAGTAACCTTAAACCTAAACCTATCCTAACCCCTAATCCCAAACCCAAACTGTAAACCTAAACCCTAAAGCTAACCCTGCCCTAACCCTAACCCCTATCCCTAACGCTAACCCTTACCTGAACCCTAGCCCCTAGCTGTAGCAATAGCCCCAGCACTAGCCCTCAGCCCCAACCCTAAGCCTAACCCTAACCCTAACCCCAACCCAACCCCTAACCTGGCCCTAGCCTTAGTCCTAGTCCAAGCACTAGCCCTAGCCCTAACCCTAGCCATAGCCCTAACCCTAAGTCTAACCCTAACCCCAAACCCAACCCCAACCCTAACCCCAACCCACCCCTAAACCTAAACTTAACCCTAACCCTAACCCTAATCCTAGCCCCAGCCCTAGCCCTACCCCCTAGCCCCTAACCCTAGCCCTAGCCCCAAACTTAAACCTAACCATAACCATAAACCCCAAACCCTAACCTTAACGCTAACCCTAACACTAACACAACCCTAACCTTAACCCTAACCCTAACGCCAAACCATACCCCTTCCCCTACCACTACCCCTACCCTGAACCTTAACCCCTAACCCTAACCCAAACCCCTTACGCTAAACCTAACCCTAAATCTAAACCTCTTCTTACCCTAACCTAACAGTAACGCTAACCCTAACCCTAACCACAACCCCAACCCTAACCCTAACCCCACGCTAACCCCAAACCCAACCCCTAACCCTAACCCCATTCCTAGCCCTAGCCCTAGCCCTATCTCTAATCCCGACCCTAACCTCTAAACCTAAACCCTAATCCTAACCTTTACCCCAGCTCCTAGCCCCAACCCGGAGCACTAGCCCCAGCCCCAACCCTAGCCCTAGCCCTAATCCCAACCCTAACCATAACCCTAAACCATAAACCCTAAACCTAACCATAATCCAACCCTAAACATAACCCTACCCAAACTCAAAACCCCTATGCCTACCGCTGCCCCTAACCCCTAACACTAACTCTAACCCTAACCCTAAACTTAGCCCCTAGCACTAGCCATAGCCCTAAGCCTATCCCTATCCCTAACCCTAACGCCCAACCATAAACCCAAACCCTAACCCTAACCCAACCCTAACACTAACCCTAACCCCAAGCCCGAACCTTCCCCTACCCTACCCCTACCCCACCTGCAACCCTAACCCCTAACCCCTAATCCTAACCCTAACACTAGCCCTATCCCTAACCCTAACTCAAACCCTAAACCTAATACTAAACCCTCGAAACCTAACACTAACCCTAACCCTACCCCTAAACCCACACTAACCCTAAATCCGAAACCTAAACCTAACACTAACCCTAAACACTAACCCTAACCTTAGCCCTAGCCGTAGCCCTAGCCCCTAGCACTAGCCCTTGCCCTAAAACTAACCCTAGCACTAACCCTAACACTAAACCATAAACCCCTACCCTAGCCTCAACCCCTAACCCTAAAACTAGCCCTATCTCTAAACCTAACACTAACCCTAACACTAACCATAACCCCAAACCTAACCCTAACACTAACACCACCAACCTCAACCCCTATCCTACCCTTACCCCTAATACTAACCCTAAACTTAGTTATAGCCCTAGCCCTAGATAGTGGTTCCTTGCTTTAAAACCCTAGTCCTAGCGCTAGCCCCAACCTAACCCTAACCCAATCCTAACCCTAACCCTACACTAACCTCAAACCATATCCTACCCCTACCCTGCCCCTAACCCTAAACCTAACCCCAACTCTAACCCCTAACCCTACCCTAACCCTAACCCTAAACCTATTCTAACCCTAACCCTAAATCTAAACCTCTTTCTAACCCTAACAGTAATGCTAACCCTAACCTCACCCCTAGCCCCCCAAACCAACCCTAACCATGAACCTACCCTAACCCTAAACTTACCCTAACCCTAACACTAAGCCCAACGTTAACCCTAACACTAACACTAACCTTAAACCTAAACCTAAATCTAAACTAATCTTAACACTAACCCTAACCAATAACACTAACCCTAACCCTAAAGCCTAACCCTAACCCTAAACACAAACCCCTAACCCCTAAACTTGCCTCCCAGCTGCAGCTCCTAGCCCTAGCACTAGCCCCTGCCCTATACCCAGCCCTATCCCTAACCCTAACCCTACCCCTAACCATAAGCCTAACACCAACCTCTAATCCTAAACCTAACCCTAGCAACAACACTAACTGTACCCCTACTGCTACCCCTAACCCTAACCTAAACACTAACCCTAACCCTAACCCAACCCTAACCCTAATCCTAACACCTGACCCCCAACCCCTACCCCTACCCCCTAAAACTAAACCAAACCCTAACCGTAATCCTAACTGTAACCCTAATGCTAATCCAACAATAAACCTAACACTTACCCTAACAAGAAGTCCTTAATCTACCCCACATCTAACCCTAACCCTAACCCTAACCCTGCTTAACCCTAACCTTAGCCCTAGCACTACCCCTAGCTCTAACCCTATCCTTAGCCCTAACCCCCACCATAAACCCCAAACCCCAACCTCAACCCTAACCCTAATCCAACCCTAACCCTAATCCTAACACTGAAACCCTAAACCCTAACCCACCCCTAACCCCTAACCCTAGCCCTAGCCCTAACCCCCTAACCCTCAACCCTAACACTAACCCTAAACCCCTAAAACCTAACACTAACGCTAACACTAACCCTAACCCTAACCCTTACTCTAAATCCTCAAACTAAACCTAAACCTAGCCCCTAACCCTAACCCTAACCCTAATCCTAATCCTAACTGTAACCCTAATCCCTACACCTAACCCTAATCCAACCCTAAACACAACCCTACCCAAACTCAAACCCCTATGCCTACCACTGCCTCTAACCCCTAACACTAACCCTAACCCTAACCCTAACCTTAGCCCTAGCACTAGCCATAGCCCTAAGCCTATCCCTAGCCCTTATCCTAACTCCAATCATAAACCCAAATCCTAACACTAACCCTAACCCAACCCTAACACTAACCCTAACCCCTTGCCATACACCTTCCCCCTACCCTAACCCTACCCCTACCCGTAACTCTAACCCCAAATCCTAACCCTAACCCTAGCCCCTAACCCTATCCCAAACCTAACCTTAACCCTAAACCTAATACTAAACCCTAAACCTAACACTAACCCTAACCCTACCCCTAAAACCACACTAACCCTAAATCCTAAACCTAAACCCCAACACCAACCCTAAACACTAACCCCAACCTTAGCCCAGCCATGGCCCTAGCCATAGCCTAACCCCTACACTAGCCCTGCCCTAAAAACTAACCCTAGCCCTAACCCTAACCCCTAAACCATGTGAGCCTAACCCTAGTATTAATCCTAACCCCAAAACTAGCCCTATCCCTAAATCTAACACTAACCCCAACACAACCCTAACCCCAAACCTAACCTTAACCCAACCCCAACCCTAACCCTAACACTAATCTCAACCCCCAATCCCACCCCCACCCTAAACCAACCCCTATCCCAGTCCCCAGCCCTAGACATAGCACTTGCTTTAAACCCTAGCCCGTGCTAGCCCCAAACCCAACCCTAACCCTAACCTAACCTAACCCTAACCCTAACCTAATACTAACCTCAACCCCTAATCCTACCCTTACCCTGCCCCTAACCCCAACCATAACCCCAACTCTAACCCTAATTCTACCCCTAACCCCTAACCCTAACCCTATTCTAAACCTAACCCTAAATCTAAACCTTCTAACCCTAACCCTAACAGTAACGCTAACCTTAACCTTACCCTAGCCCCAACCCAAACCCCCAAGAATGAACCTACCCCTAAGCCTAAACCCAACCCTAACACTAACCCCAACACCAACCCTAACACTAACACTAACTTTAAACCTAAACCTAAATCTAAACTGATCTTAACCCTAACCCCAACCAATAACACTAACCCTAACCCTAAAGCCAGACACTAACCCTAAACACTAACCCTAACCCTGAAAGTTTGCCCTAGCTATAGCCCCAGCTCCTAGCACCAGCTTTGCCCTAAACCTAGCCCTATCCTTAACCCTAACCTCCCCCCTAACCCTAACACTAACCCAACCCTAACTCTAACCCCTAGCAACAACACTAACTCTACCCCCACCCCTACCCCTAACCCTAAACCTAAACACTAACCCTAACCCTAACCCCAACCCAACCCTAACACTAATCCCAACACTAGCCTCAACCCCACCCCCTATACCAAACCCTAACAACAGCCCACCACCCTAAACCTAGCCCTCCCCCCCCCCAGCGCTAGCCTTAAACCTAGCGCTGGGCTTAAACTCAGCCCTACCCCTTACCCCTAACCCTAACCCTAACCCAACCCTAACGATAACCCTACTCCTATCCCTAACCCTAATCCTAGCACTGAACCCTAACCCTAACCCTAACCACAACCCCTAATATACCCCTACAAAACCCTAACCCTAACCCCATGACCCAAACCCTAACCCCTAAACCCTAACCTAACCATAAACTAACCTTAACCCTAAATCCTAAACCCCAAATCTAACCTATTCTAAACCATAACCCCAAACCTAAACCCTCACCCCAACACCAACATTAACACTAGCCACCCACCCCCCAATCCTGCCCCTACCCCTAAGCC